>CM055061.1:52787340-52798573 GCA_029204045.2 Tillandsia leiboldiana
TAAAGAAGCTACAACTCATCAAGAAGATAATTTATATTATTCAAAAAGAGAGAGAAAACGAAAACAAAGAAGATAAGCTACACTGTTATCCTTAGCTTCTGTATCTCAGTCCAAGCAACAGTGTCCTGATTTTATGTCTTAGAAAAGAGAGAGAAAAAAAAAAAAGAAGAAGAGTAATCGCTTATGCAGCTGATTCTCCGAAAAGACACAACAATACTGCTGAGAGACAATAAAGATATTTATTCATCAATTAGATCACCTTCAACACCAGAAATGGCTTCAACAAGCTAGCTAGACTATAAAAAAGGTCTTAAAACTGGAACTGCATCTCCTTTGTGTATCCTAATCATCACTCCAGATGTGCGGCCATCGCTTTGTTCATAGGAGGGGGACCGCATCGTAGAATCTACCAATCAACAGACCAAAGTTCCGATTACAAGTTACAAGCATCAAAAATACCAAGAGCTAATAGTTCGCCGAGTAGTTTGGTCCAATTTTCGAATCTGTACAATTTGGACACTAATGCACATATTGCAAGGAACAAAATAATGACCAAATTTGCATAATCAGAGATCGATTAATTTTGGAGAACTTATATTTTGTCATACTAGGTTAGTAAGTTTAGCATCTTAGTTACTGAAATGGCAATATTACATTGAAACTTAGTACCTGGATGTCAGGTGCAGGTGCCGGCAATGAGTTTGAATCATTTCCTTTGAGACAAAACCAAGACCGCCGTTCCACCCCTCGGAGGCTGATGAGTTTAAAGTTTTCAAGGAACTAATTAAGTTGACCGATCGGATAAATGACGAGGAAAAAGAGGAAGCATATAGCTCAAAATTAATTAGGCACAAAAAAAAGGCTTTTATTGTAAGTGAGAATTTACGCAATAGACGTAATAGGAAGAGCAATTTTGGAGAAAAAAACCTGATTCAACACATAGTAGACTTTGAACTGCTTTGGGTAGTTGCTAGCAAGCGCGTCCAGCTCTTCCTGCACAAGATTGTGAAATTTTATCAAATAAAAGCATGAAAAATGGTTTCTAAAATGGCCCACGGTCATCGTAACACTAACATTTCTACAGTAGGATAGTGTCATCTTTAGCAATTGTCCCCCTTAATTAGTAATCGAAATGGGTAAAGCTACCTTCAATAGAATGTCGTCGTATGTCACATTAGCATAAATTAGATGGACCGTTGTTGGTCCTCCGGATTTTCCAGTATTGCTCTTGTAACCTGAAACCAGCAAAATGAAGCAACAAAGAGAAAGAGAAAAAATGCCATAATATGTAAAAACCATCGAAACCAAATGACATATATGTATACACTTAAGTACATTGAACCAGGGATTCTTAAAGTTTCAGCACTGCCCTCGACCTTTAATCTCTATAGTTAGTCCTTAATACTTTGCCGTCCACTGCAATCGTATTCCTTCATGTAAACCATACCATACAATTAGGACTCCGAAAATAGGTTACATGATGATTATACCTGGGCATTTCAGTCCATTTAACAGAGGATCCAATAATAAAGGTTAAAGACTCGATAAGAAAAGAAAACTTAAAAAGTTTAGGGATGAACTAGACGAAAACACAAGTGAAACTTAAGAGATAATTTGCGGCTGTATACTTACTTGAAACATCGGAGTAATCCCAATCCACCAGCTAGCATTCCAATGCCCTGACTTGCCCAGGTTGATACTTGAAGCGTCCCTAAAAGCATCGAAAAGCGCTTAAAAATTATCTCCAAGGAAAGAGAAACACGGAACAACTGAGTGATTTAAAAAGTATTTCAGAATCTGAAATATCTCTAGACAGGTCAAAGTTCCAACATGTCTGAAGTAGGCAGAGAAAATGCGAATTCAATCGCATCGCCGTGCTATCTGAAGTAGACAGGTGAAAATAAAAATTATCCTACTTAATACACACGCAAATTGAAAACCGAATGTTTTACTAAAGACTGCGTAGTATGGAATGAAGTGATACATCATCTATAACAGGAAGAACAAATTATACCTTGGGACCCTTTACAGACAGGTAATCGCCAACTCGCATTTCGCGAAAATGATGCGACATCCTTCCCTGAGGGTACATCTAAGAAAGATAACAGTAAATTTAAAAGGAATTAGAAGAAACCAATATAAACATACAGAGACTAACTACCTTATAACAAGTTCAAAGATCCAACATCGGAGTCTAAAGTTGTCGGCGTATACGGTTTGATAACTTCTTCACCAAGATTGTCCTTTCCCCTATCAAAGCCAGCATCATATTTCGATCACGATTACAGCTAAGGCGCGGCTATTTGATTGTATATACGTGGTTGCAACTATTATTTTGATGCATTTAAATTCACCTATTGCAATTGCAACTGGAGCATTTGAGCATTTGGAGAGAGTAATTTTAAACAAAGACAAACTTACCAACCTAATAACTTTTTTAAAAAATTTCTGTTCCTACGTAGAGTGAAATTGATAGTAGTTTGCAAATGCACTTTATTGATAATTGCAGCGTTTTCTACTACATCCGACGAAACAAAATACATATAATTATAACTACTACTGCATTTGCATTTACAAATAGAGATTAACTTCACCTGCAACTAATATGCTGCCCAATTGGAAGTCCCAGTACAGAAGTGGGTGTTGGAAGAGCGAATCGGAACTTGGCAACATTGTGGCTCAGCTGCTTTCGCTCTACGAGTTTGAAGTTCTTGAAGTTTTCAGGATCCAAACACCCTAAGACCCAGAAAAAAAAAAGAAAATTCAGCTCAAGATGTTCTACACTAATCTTACCTGCAATCAATAACTAGAAATTAATTGATATTTGATAGATCATTAACCCTTTGATTTCTTGGTGAGAAATAGATAGGCGGCGCCTGCGCCGATGGCGAAAACGGCGACGACGATCCCGACGATCTCAATGCTGAGTGAGTACCCCTCAAACAACTCCATGGAGCTCTCTCTCTCTTTTTTGTGTTCTTCTTTTTTTTTTCTTCTATTTCCTCTCCTTTATTATACCTCTAATTTTCTCAATCTTGTTTTAGATCTCCTCTGTTTGGGGGTTGGTGCGAATGGTAGGAAGAGAGATCTCTCTCGGAGCCCACCTAACTCCCAGTTGAAATTGATTCATCCTGTGACTAAATTTTAATAAAGATAAGTGTCTATGACTGGAATAAATATAAGAAATGAATATTAAATTGTCATAAATGATGTATAAAATAATAAAAATAATTAAATTGTATTAGAATAAATAAATTGTTTAGAATTATTTATTTATTATTATTGAGATGAAGATGGAATGGAGAATTGGAATAAATAAAAAAAACTTTGGTAGTTTACTTTAGATGGATGAATATAAAATTTAAATTTGGTTTTATTCTAGAGTGAAATAAAAATTAAAATTAAAATTTATAAAATAAATAATAATTATTAAGATTAGTAAATTTTATTTCAATTTAGAGTCTAAAATAGTTGAATCAAAATGAGTTGTAAAAATTTTACGCTCGAATTGTGTATTGAACGATAAATTTGACAGAGATCTAATAAATTTGAATGAGGAGCTCTTTATTTAATTTCTTTTTTTTTTGTCCGTAATAATTTAACTTAAAAGTTATATTTAGATAAATTTAAATTTAGACAAAATTATTTTTTATTATTATTTTGGTCAATTTGCATAAATTTTTTTATTAATTTTGAGTTTTTGAAATATAAAAAATTTAATTAAAATGATTTATTGATTTATGGGGTTGAAGTTTCAATTAATAAGGAAAAAAAGACTTTTAGGGATCTAGTTTAAAAATCAGAAAAAAATTGTTAATTAATTTTTAATATATATATTCGCTATGATGCGACAGATAAATAATTTAAAAAAAATTATAAATAATAAAATATAATAAAAATAAAATAAATATTTATAATTATATTTATTAAATTTTATTATTTTAAAAAATAATGATATATTATGTCATTTCAAAACTAAAAAAAATAATCATTCGAGATGAAAAAAATGAAAGGTGAGAAAGATTTAAAGGATAAGATGAGTCGATTGAAAAAAATATGAGAAAGATGTTTTAAGAAAAGCTAGTAACTGATTTGGTTAAAAAAAAAAAAAATTAGTTCAAAAGAAAAAAAAAATCAATTTAATAGAGATGAAATTAGAATCAGATCGAACATAGAAGAGAAACTAGTTTAAGGGAGGAGGGCATTGAAGCTAACACCCCAAAATAAAAATAATGGTACCGAAGTGTACATATTATTAAAAATTAATATATAATTATAAATAGTTTAAATTTTAAACAGATAGATTATAGATGTTAGTAGTCCCACCAAAGATTTGGTTTTTTCTGTGTACTTTTTTTTAAGATTGTAGGTCCAAGATTTAGGTGGCAAGAAAGGAGTTGGTTTGCACTGAAATTACATTTCTCTCACCTCCAAACTTTTAAATTTTTTTTTAGGCTAAATTACATAAAACTTTCCATAATATATCATTTTTTTATTTTATTCCTTTTTTTAAAAAGTCTATATTTTACCCCCTCGTAATTATGAAATTGTGCATTACAACACCCCGCCGTCAGCATTCCGTTAGTGAGCCGTCAACTTCTTAGGTAATATACCGAAAATACCCTTCAACCTCTTCTTCTCCCGATCGCTCCGAGGCCGAGCTCCGTCACTCCGTGAGGATCCCGCCGCCGCCGTTGTCGGGAGCCCTCGGCGATCGTCGGCGCAGTCGCCGCCCGGGCCCTCCACGGCGACAGTGCTCCAGGTCAGGCGCGGCCCGAGGCTGGTGGGGCCACGTGGCGGCACCCCACTCGCAGCACCACTGCGCGCAGCACGCGTGCGCAGCAGGGAAGCGCGTGTGCTGGCGCAGGTCAGCGCGCAGGGACCCGCGCCTCCTCTGGCGCAGGTCAGCACGGGGTGAGGGGCCGCCACGTGGCGGGCCCCCATAGGCTTCACGCGCCGCGCGGGGACGTGGCTCCCTGGGCACCCCTGACCTCTCCGACGTGGGGGAGACGACGACTACGACGACGACGACAGAGTGGGGAGGAGGAGAGAGCTTCTCGGCGGGACGGGGGCGGGGCGGCGTGGAGTCGGAGGGAGCGGGAGCGCGAGGGCTCTGCTCTGTCGTCATTGTAAAGCACAGGGATAAGAAGGGCATTATCGTCATTTTGCCTATTCTGTTAATTCCGTTGCCCTAAAAATAATTACGTAATTACGAGGGGGGCAAAATATAGTCTTTTTAAAAATAGGGGGCAAAGTAAAAAAGCGGTGTATTATAGAGGGATTTTCTGTAATTTAGCCTTTTTTTTTAAAATAATTTTGGTGAAAATAGAGTTAGTAATATGAGCTTAGATCATTTGTAAGTAGGGATATCTAAATTAATATGATGTTTAAATTTTTAAGAAAAATTTGATTTCGGTATCTCAGGAGGCAATTAATATTATCTACTTTCATTTTATTCTATATTTTAACTGAATCGTCTAAATTTTAAACAAAAGCTAACTATAATCCAAATAGTGAATGAAGATGAATTGTAAAATAAAATAGAAAGTATGTAGTTAAGTTGGCATGCAGATATACCATATACGACATTACATTACATGCAGATAATAATTTATCAATCAATTTTTAATACAAGCAATGTACTAAAAATTAATATTTAAAATATAATAAATTTTGAAATACAATCTTTTAGAATTTATATACCAATCGATATTTTTTCTTATATATTTTTTAAAAATTTATACAAATAGTAATTAATTTATAGTATAACTTAAGAATAAAATTGGTAATTCAAATATTCATGCTCTTCTGTTCTGCTCCGCCAGTGGTTTTTTAATTATTCAATATGGCCAGCACCTGGTTTTGGAATGACTGGGTTTAATTAATTAATTGCCGGTGGATGAATAATAAATCCATTATTTATAACTGACTTAGGACTGGTTTGACTTAGCTGCCTCTTGTCACCACATAAATGAAAAGAACTATTTTTTTAAAAAAAATTTAAAAAAATTTATAGTTAGTCATATAATTTTATAAAATTTATTTGATCAAATAATTTTATTTTATCTAATTAATTTTTTTTTAAAAAATAATTAATTATTTATAGTTTTTAATGCAAGTTAGATGACGGAGAATACTTCAAGTTTTTTTTTAAAATTTTTATTTTTTATATATAATTAACAATTATAGATTTCAATAAATTATATGTAATCGTAACAATTTAAAATATTCTAATAAAATATTCATACAATTTTAATCTTAAATAAAATTTTAATAATTTTTATACATTCTTAGCAACCCTACATAAATACTCATAATTTATAAAAATAATGATAATAGTACGAAATTTTAGTTTTTTTTTATTTTATTTTTTGTGTATTTGTGTTCATAGCGCATAACAACGGTCCATTAAATTTCCATATCAAATGAATAAGATTCGCTCATAGTAAAGATGCCGATCAAGGTCCTATTATCTAAGTTTGTAGAAAAATTTAAGGGTAAAATAAATTTCGGTCTCTCACAGAGAAGAGTAAAAGTCCTTCTGGTACACACAGGGCCTTCATAAGGCGTTGCTCGGAAAGTCGAAAAAGACGACATATGAGCGACGAAGATTGGGAGGAGATTGATTTGCGGACGATTAATACAATTATATTGCCTAGCAGATGAGGTGTGTCATGTAATGGATGGATGAAATTAAAAACTACAGTCGGTATGTGGAACAAGCTTACATGACAAAAAGTCTCTCGAATGTGCTGTACCTAAAGCAAAAATTATACGGGCAATGCATAAGGGAAGGTTCTAACGGAACACTTGAACACCTTTAATAAGATTATTACAGATTGCTCAGTAATAGCAAACAATCAAGATTGACAAGGATAATAAGACATTGATTTTTCTCACGTCACTTCCATTGTCTTACAATCATCTGGTGATCACCATATTTTATGGAAAGCAAACTCTGGAGATGTAAGATGTTACATCGACCCTTCTATTTGAGAAATTAGGTTGCAGGCAAGTATCGAAGAAACAGTGTTGTTTTGGTTGTAAATAATATAGGTGGAGGAAAGAACGATCTAGTGAACGTGATGCGGGTAAAGAAAATTTTATTCCACGTCAAATTCGAAAAAGACGCAGTGTTCACTACAAAAAAATTGTGATTTAACGGCATCCTGTAATTACCGCCTAAAGTTCAAAAAGTACCGTAAAAATTATTAGTGGCATTTAGCAATTAGTGCCGCTTTTCTCGTGTTGTTGAATCTTCTATCGGCATTTAATTAAATTGCCGTTAAAATTACATAAATAGTAACATTAAATAAATGCCGTTATAGATGTGGTTATTAGCGATATTATTAAATGCCAGTATTTTTTAATTATCTACAACACTAATAAATGCCGGTAATTATTAGTTTATTTGCAATATTATACAAATGTTGGTAATCTATTATTAATAAATGCCGGTAATTATTAGTTTATTTATATATTATACAAATGTTGCATTAATAATGCCGCTAATTCTAAATATTTTTAAATTATATTTTTAAATAAATAGAAATAATATAAATTATATTTGCACTATCATAAAATAATTAAATCTTATCAATTTCAAAAATACAATTTCAATGGATAATATGAGATTTTAATATTTCATATGACAAGTGACATAAATCGTACATAACAAAATAACAAAAATAATTTACTAAGCTCATTTTCAATTAAACAAACAATAAGTTAAAATCTTCAGTACATTCAACATCCAAAAATAACAAACGAACCACAAAATTTTCTAAACACAAAAGTACTAACGTACATAAATAACGCATCAAATAGTCACACGACATAAAGTTGTTTGCGAATATAACAATACAGCTTAAAATTATTTAAATTGTCTTGAATTCCAAAGGTAGCATTACTTGCGTTGAACCTGTCAAAAAAGAACACGTTAAAAGTTAGTTTTGAACTCATTAAGAGAAATTTTTATAACTACCATGCAATAAATAATCCTCTACTCCCAACAGCAAGCAGAAATGTTTTAGTTATAAAGCCATGCACAAAAAACCCCTAGAAGATAATAATATGCATTCATCTCATATGGCAGTCAAATTATATTCAAGAAACTTTCTAGAAGATGTGGTAAGGCTAGTGGTTTTATCCAGCTATAAATGGGCTTTTCTCTCCTTATAGACCTTTTATCTGAGAAGGCTAAGAAACAGCAATTAAGGAAGATGAGACACAAAATCCAACTGAATTTTTTTTTTTAAAAGAACTACTCATTCTTGCAAGACAAACCATGGCCAACAATAACGTCAGACACGCGCGCGCGCGCGCGCGGGTGTGTGTGTGTGTGTGTGTGTGTGTGTGTGTGTGTGGTGTGATGCACAAAAATGGAGTAGCCTCTATAATATCAAGAAAAACTAATTAGCAATGAATCCAAATAATGCTCTTGGTAATGGAACTTACATTCAGGTGTGCATCTCCTTCCACCAAATTGAAGCAACCCCACATATGTTCCTTTTACGGCACCATTATTGTAAACCAATATGGTTGGCAGGTTACGGTCCGGATAGTTTGGAATGCAGTCAGTAGAGATTATTTTAACGAATTTGGTTTCTGGATATCTCGTAGCCAGTTCTTCCAAGCAACGCAGAAGTAGCCCACACTCTGGTATTCTGCCATTAAATCATAAAAGCAATAACAAATTACCAAGTCTGCTTTTAATTATTAAACTTGATCGCAAATGTAATAAGTATACGAAGAAAGGATCGAGGACAAATAAAATCATATGAACATAATAAGTTCACAATATATAATACGAATTGGTCAAATATTGCTATCCAGAATGATAAAGATTGAAGGGTTTATCATCTTATTTTATAACCACAACGACATATACACTCAACTATGTAAAACAAGTTCAAAAGTCACGCTAGTAAAAATAATAACAAAACTTGCTGACCACTAAACAAGTACACATTAAGGATTTCAAGAATATGCAGGCATAAAAATTAAAAAGCTTAGTTTGCGAAAGAAATTGTGCAAACGAATTACTTGCAAGAAAAAAAAACTCAAAATGGAAAGAATACAGAAGGGAGAAACTCCCGACGGGATGCATTCAAGTAAAACCAGATAGTTTTATAGTTATTAATTGGAATTGGACTATTTTCAACAGCTATTTCAGAGCATGAGATGCCAGGCTGGAAGAAAAGAATAAAATATTACTATAAATAAGCCGAACCAAGCAAGTTGAGCTAAGTATAATAAATTGCTTTTTTCTGAATGAGTAGAGCTAGAGATGGTTTCTCTGATTTCGATTCAAACTGAAGTTTGATCACCAACAGCTTGTGAAAATTTCACAAGAGTGAGGGTATGAGGGTCTTACTCAAATGAACTTTAATTAAATTCCATTACAAAATCTCAATCCAACAAGCAAGTAACATTTTTGTGGCAGCAGCATTATTTCCTATACACAAACAAAGAGAATGTGAGACTGGTAAAATGATTATGGCACTAACATATGTATTTCTATTTCCAGCTAAACCTACACCCACAACTAATGCCAAAGTCAAGGCCCATTAGCTTACCAAATGACACAGTGGAGCTAGTGTTTATTGAGCCAAATTTCAATCCAAGCATGAGCTTCTTATACTACACAATTAATCATTTGTAACAGTTTGATCAATATCATGAGCATCAAATTGTCAATTCCAGGTTTAAAGAACAATTGCTCATCAACGGATCTAGGTTCTCCATAAAACAGAAGGGTGTAACTCATCTAAGAGAATATAAATTGGAGTCGTATTCCGAAGAAAAAGGAGCTAGATCTGGGAAAATTACCCATCCTTGTAGAGAAACACGACGACCCATACATCGGGCGGCGCCTGCGACACCTCCCGCACGAAATCCGATCCGGAGATCGTCACCACCGATCCGAACCGCGCCACCCTCGCCGCCTCTTGCATCTCCGCGAGCCTCTTCTTCCTTCACCACAAAAAAAACGAAACCCTAATGCCAATTAGATGGAAACCGAACAGCAAATAGGGCAAACAGGCAGAGGTGGGGGTTGTGCGAACTCGGAACCTGTACTCTTGGAGGAAGCGATCATCGTCGAGGTCGTCCTCGAGGTAGAAAGATTTTTTTTTTTTTTTTTTTTTTTACTTGGAGAGAAGATAATAAAAAAAAAAGAGAACAAAAAAAAACCTAGAAAGAAGCCTTACATATGAGGAGAGGAAGACGAGAGTCGTACGACACAAGAGGAAGGAAGAAGTAGGCGGGATATGAAAAATTGATGAATAATCTCAGTTAGGCCCCTCAACTTATTAATTATTTATATCTTAAATAAGGATTTAAGATCTTTTCATCAACATTTACTTTTAAATGCTAGTAATTAAAGTTTTTAGTGGCATTAAAAAGTAACTGCCGGTATTTAACTATCTTTTAACGGCATTTAAAATAAATATTGCTAAATATTCTTATTCACCAATAATAATTTATAATATCGATAAATGATATATTTAACAATAAATTTTAATAAATTCCAGTATATTTTGTATTTAGCAATATTTACTTAATATTTAGCATTAAAAGTAACTGCCGGTATTTAAACTATCTTTTACCGGCATTTAAAATAAATGGCTAAATTTCTTATTCACCATAATAATTTGTAAATATCGATAAATGATATATTTAACAATAATTTTTAATAAATTCCAGTATATTTTATTTAGCAATATTTACTTAAATATTGCAACGAATAGTGCCGCTATATGTCAAATTTCTAATAGTGGTTATTTTTGTAAGAAATAGGGTCACGCAAAAAAGAATTGTGAGAAGAGGAAGGCTTGCTGCGAAAACTGAATTCCTCGCAGAGGCGGCGAGCATAGCCAACTACAGTTTTGATGGTTTCTATAGTTCGGAATCTTCCTGACTGGATATTGGATTCGGATTGTTCTTATCACATGACTCCAGATAGGCCATTATTGATACTTACAAGTTTTGTCACGTCTCGGGGTCGAAACTGCGACCCGCACCCGCCAACAGATCCGCCGCCCATATGAAAAACTCCGTATAGACGAAGTGTCTAACCTGTAAAAGATAATACTACAGCTATATAGATATCAGGGCTGAAAAGTAAACTACTGAAATATAAAACACAACTCCAAATAGTACAAGTCTGAACCTCACAACATAAGTCTCTCGAAATAAAATTCTCAACGTAATTATCTACAATAATCCAGCA
>CM055061.1:52798673-52809542 GCA_029204045.2 Tillandsia leiboldiana
TTTAGCACCTCACAGGAAGAAAAGATCTTAAATTCAAAGTAGGGCTTAAGTAATAACAAGCAGAAAGACAAAAATGATTAGTATTTCCATTTCTTTTGTATATACTCTCTCAGGTACATTTGAAGATCAAGAAACCAATAAAAACAGTAGTTGTAGATTGTCAAGACAACTGACAACATCCTGATCCATAATAAGCTAATTATTCCGAATTAAATCTATCAGTAACATCATAATATGCACTTCAATAACACAAACTCAGCTCAGCTTCAGCAATACATGAAACAGATAGACCTCTTTCCGGTTTCTCTCATAATATAACCTCATTGGGACTTATTGACGGAATAACAGACTGGATAGATATAATCTCCAGAAAGGAAGAAGAAACCGAGACAAAATATGAAAATACCAGAAATGGTAGAAGAAAACTGAGACCTAATTAAGATAGAAAATCCGCCATGAGATATTTAATGCTAACTTTAGAGCAGAAACACAAGATGCGATTAGTCATATGCGGTATAACAAAATGCTCACATGCTAAAATTGATTTAGTTTAACATGACATGAAATATCCTGACGCTCTTTTATCTTTTTTCTCACAGTAGAACTTCAGAGAGACTTTTGACTCTCACGAGCAACTTGATAGATCAAACAATAGAAGAGTGAATACTCAATAGACCTCATCAGTTTGCAAGTTTGGGGATGAGATAGTTCACAAATAGTTGGACATTTTCACCCATGCAAACAAATAAGGTACACTATTGTTGTATTTGTGAATAAACATATGCGATTCAAAAAATGGTATCATGTCACAAGTTTCATCATGACCTTCTCCCGAAACAGGGATGTCCAAAGATCATGATCTGTATGCAAATCACTTAGAACACTCTATCTATACAGGCTGCAAAACAAATGAACTCTTTGGGCCAGAGTAATAGAAGAGACCTTGCCGGAATTAGCACATTACAATGATACAGATATTACGAAAGAAAGATTTTTGTGTGCGACAATTCCATCAAAGTGTCTGTTGTTCTTTGCTACAGCCCCCTGATACCAAGATCTATCGATAAATAAAACATGTAATATGGCAACTTCTATAATAATCTCTATATGCAGTCAAAATAAGTTGTTAGAACACAGTCTCTCACCCAATTATGATGGCGGCTATAGAAAAGTAGTTAAGTCCCCCACTCACTGGAACCTTCTCCTCCATGATCTCTGCCATCCTTACTCTAATTTTATGCAATAATATATTTACTACTCTCTTCAATATAATAAGAGTACTGGATAGCCATAATAAGAATCTCCAAGCAGCTATATCACAATGGCTATAATCAAATAAATGAACCAAATAAGAGAAGAGAATAAAAAAAAATGAAGAAGAAAATAGGAATCAAGAGAATAAGTGAAGTGTTTTCTCTAGATACTAAGAGAAATAAATCCTCTGAAGTTAAGCTGAGGTAGACAAAATTAAAAGAACAAGCCATCAATACTAAAATAACAGTTAGCCCATGACGTATTATCAGGGTGTTGTTACCATAAGTCTTAACATTGATTCAATCAAAATCCACATACTGACCAGTAAAGAGCAAATAATACTGGCAGTTCAGCTTGAATGTGGAGACAGAAATCAACTTTCGTACATATATTAACATATTTCGTAGTTCTTATTTTTATTCCAATTCTTTGATCTCAATTATGTCTCCATTTCTCAGAATCCCAATTAGAAGAATGAATTAGTTGAGAACCACATGCAACCATAATTTTAAAGTAACTCACAAGCTCTTGCAGTTATCCTGTGCTCTAAAGACTGGGAAGCAGAAGCTATAAAAATTACAGTTTTGCTTCCTGTGGCACAAACACTAGTTGTTGAATGAATATACTGGTGTCAATATCCCACTGCCGCCATCCAGTTGCTCTGTAATGGCTCTACGAGTTCCCTTACAGTCCATATCAAAGCCATCGTGCTACTATTTCTCGAGTCCCTTGCAGGGGAAATCATAAGGTTGGAATATGGAGAACCTTAAAGAAAAAGCTTCCAATATGCACTTTATGTTACAAAATATGGACTGTCTGCATTAGTGATCATAATCTCCATATCAAAGCATCTAGAAGCAACATTACAGTAAGTTGGTGACAATTAAAACACAAGAAAGATAATTGGCTAGAAAATAGAACAACAGAGGGGTGTTTTTAGTCTGTCAAATGGAGGTAATGCATCCCGTAGTGTTGAGCTCTTTCAATTAAAAGAGGCAAAGCAAATGCTGTCTCGTATGTTGGTCTTTTAGGGCTTCCTGAACACTATACTAAAACAACTTCCATAGGCATCAACGGGGCTAAAAATCCCATGAACCATTTCAATTGAAACAAATAGACAATCATGATCTTCCAATTGCACAAGATTCTCGCATTTACCGTAGGAAGCTTCAGTGAGATTCAACTAGATATAACTATCAGAAAACAATGGGATTGACATCCTTTTTTCTGAGAGAAATGGGATTCACATTCCATTGCATATACCATCAAAAATAGAGACAGTAAAAGAGTTTGGTCAGAACATCACCAAGTTGAAAACAATGGGATTCACATTCCTATTGTGTATTAAAATAAAAAAGAGAAACAGTAAAAGAGTTCAGTCAGAACATCACCAAGTTGGTCCGACGCCCGACAACGAACGGCTCCATCAGCAGCCGAGTCAGAAATAGAACATGACACCCAGGGTTATCGAGATCGGAAGAGCAGGCAGCGCATGCCGGCAAACCGAAAGCAAGATGAGCGTGCACCCAAGCCCCGAGATGATGGCAGATCGCAAGCATACACCCGTCATGAGATCATACATCGCCGCCCTTCCGACAAGAACACTGTAGAAGACAAAGTCCCGAGCCCAATTTGATTCCTCTCGTGGTCTCGAACATCTCAACCTCCTGAGTCGGCGAGGAAGGGGAGGAAGGTGATGACGAACGGCGTCTCCTCTGGGGAGGATTCTCCTGCGCCCTTCTAGGGTTCTAGGGACCAGAGGGGACGTCTCTCCCTCGGCATTCCCGATCTCCACCACGGCGTGATCGGAGTTAGAGTTTTCACAAGCACCCCTACCCGCGCCTCCTCCCATCTCCTCCTCGTCCGGATTCGCGATCTCGATCACAGCGGGATCGGAGGGCTCCGCAAAGCGCACAACCCCGTTCGTGTGTTCTGCCCACTTCCGCCGGATGATCCGCCGGGCACCAGCGGCGACCTCTCCTCGTCCAGATCCCGCCATTTCCACGACGGCGCGATCGTCGGTATTAGGTTTGTAGGGGAGCGGCGCGGTGGGGGATCGATGGTTGGAGCTCGACGGAGCCGATCGAGGCGGGGTAGGGGCGGAGGCGGAGGGGGCGACGGTGGGGCGCGCCTCGTAGACGAGGGCGGGAGGTCGTCGTCGCGGGAGGAGGCGAGCTCGACGAGGATGCGCAGGGGCCCGCGCGGGGCGAGCACGGCGACGAGGTCGTAGGCGGCGAGGGCGAGGAGGAGCGCCCAGGTGGTCCACTCGGGAGGCGGGCGAACCACGCGGCGACGATGGCGGCGAGGGCGACCATGTAGGATTGGCGGAGGGATGAAGGGGGAAGGCGGGGTGGGAGAGGGAGAGGACGCCGATGGCGAGAAGTTGAGGAGGAGGAGAAGCGCGGAGGGGGCGTCGAGGGGGACGGCGAAGCGGCGGAGAAGGGCTGAGGAAGAGGGGGGCCGCCCATGGAGGAGAGGACGAAGAAGGCGGAAGAAGCGCATGTAGAGGCGGAGGAAGGAGGTGCAGCGGTAGTAGTAGAGGACGACGAGGAGGAAGGTGACGATGGCGACGAGGCGACGACGCGGCGGCGTTGAGGAGGGCGCCGAGGAGCTTGTGCGAGGTGGAGTCGGAGGGCGACTCGAGGTAGACGAGGGTCGCGGCGGTGATCGGGGGCGGGGTCGTCGTCGAAGCGGAGGTGGACGAGGGGGAGGTGAGCGTGGAGATGAGGAGGACGACGAGGAGCATGCATATGGAGACGGGGGACATCACCCCCACGATCTCCACCCAAGGGAGTCGATGATGCTCCCACTGCTGCTGCTGCTGCTGCTGCTGTGGTCCATTTATAGCGTGTGTTGGGGGAGAAATTGGGGGAGTTATTGGGGCTGCGGTGGGTGAATTAGCTCCCTATTTGGGGGAGGAGGAGGAGGAGGAGGAGATCGCCACTGTCGTGGTCTCCGAGGGGGGAGAAATGGAGAAGGAGACCGAGGAGGGGGAGTGAGATGATTACGAAGATTAGTCGTCGTCAAACGGGCCGAGCACAACAGGCCCATGTCATGCCATGATCCGGCCCATTTGAGCCTTGCCTATCGGGTCGGGCCCGGTAGCTTTTTATTTTTTACTTTTATGCTTCATCAAGTTTTTTCTTAGAAAATTATCTGAATACTCTCTAAAACTTAGTAAGTAAATAATTATATATGTACTTTATAGAATTTAATATTAAATAATAATAATAAATAAATTTAAAAATTTTTAAAAAATAAAATATGGAAAAGGGCCGGCCCGTGACCCAGCCCGTATAATCACTTACCCGCTTAGCCCGAACATACAGTATGATATCATTACCTCTCAAAATTAAAATCTAGATTCACGGGCCGGCATAGGATATCGACTTGTAGTACCCTGATTAAGGCAGTGTTTGGATCGGAACAAGTTCTGGAATAAAGCTTTGTTTCAGTCTTGTTTCTCATACGTATTTGGTCGGGATAAAAACAGTAATTTTCGTCTCTCTGAAATAAGTTAGTATAAGGCTGAAACTATTATTTCAGTATTTTTTCTAAAAAAAAAAAAAAAAAAAAAAAAAAAAAAAAAAAAAAAAAAAAAAGCTTGTTCTCACTTGATAATAAGTTTAATTAAAATAAATATAATTTTAATTATTATATTAATTTTTAATTAATTTAATATTTTGACTCATTTTATTATTTTATTAACTAATTATTTAACTATTAGATAATTAACTAATTAATTATTAATTTATTAAATTATTTTGTAGTTAATTAAATAATTAAATTAATTAATTAAATTATTTATTAATTTATCAATTAATATTTAGGGTTATCTAGCAATATTTAATTAAATAAATTAAATTATTATTTAATTAATATTTTTATATTAATTAATTAGATTAAATATTATTATTTTAGAATTATAATTCCTCTTAATCTCCCTATTTCAATCTAACTATTCAATCACTATTTTTCTTATTCCCAGGAACAATCCAATTTTCATCCAAATACAAAATTAGTCTTATTCCTACTTGTTCTTAAATTTATACCTATTCCTAAAATAAGAGATCTCTAGTTTATACCTGAACCAAACGCAGCCTTAGGACGTGTTTGGTTCGAATTATTTTATCATGTAATCATGTCAGAATTACTGTGTTTGATTAATTCAATCTATAATATGGTTGGTAATATAGTATTACAAATAGTACAGAATATCTCCAAAAATATTACGGAGCAGGTGGGTATGTATCACGTATTACTAATGACAGATTATCTTATATGTTATATAAAGTTATAAGTTTATCCCTCCAACCCTCCTAAATTTTTTCAATACTTCATTTTTAAAATTTTAATTTTTAAATTTAGATTTTAATTTTAAAATTCTAAAAATTTCAATTTAGGTTTTAATTTTAAAATTTTAAAATTTTAAATTTAAAATTTAAATTTATACTTATATGCAAATTTTCAAATTTTTAAAGTTATATAGTTTAGTAAAAAATAATATTAAATTTTGCCACAAAGGATAATTTTAAAATAAATTATATTTTATTGTCAGAATTACTAAATTTTATAAAATAAACTAAACATAATAATTCTATATATACTGTAAACCAACATTATATTATTACATTAATTCAATCAGATTTAGAAATTTTAGATATTTAGTTATGTAGAAATAACTTATAATATTACATAAAGTGAGCCAAACGCATCCTTGAGAAATCTAAATCTCATCTTAAATGAAACTTTAAAACATATGAAATATACACATCATTATAGAACGTATCAATAATATTATTTATAATGAGAAATGCTAAGACTACTCTTTAGAATTCTTTTAAATGTTTAATATTTTAAAAAAATTGAAAAAATAAAAAATATTTTTTGATGTTTGAATAAAGAGACCTAACATGTACACTTTTTTGGATTAGGGTGAACAAATAGTCCTGATATTTAATACTTTGAATAGTGCATCATTTGCTTCTTAGTAGTCAAGTCAATTCCATGATGATTTCCTCAAGTGCATTATCACATGATCTACTACTGCATGCTGATGCATCAGATTGTTGGAATATTGCTAATGAAATTCTTGGCTGATTTCTTTTTCCAGTACTTGATAGTTGCTTTTATGGAGAATGCAAAGGACAGTCAGTATTACTGACTTGCAAAAGAAAAAAAAGGCAGCTATCAAATTTGGAAAAAAGAAATTGTGGTCTGTTTTTTTTTTTAATACTTTTTTCAAATTAACTTCTTCCAAAGCTGGGGACTTGATCTAGAAGCTGTGGGGGAGACTAATTGGCTTAATCTACAAGCAATGGTGGGATATGCCTGATTTGATTGAAAAGTTGCTCTTGTAATATTTTTTTGATATTTTTCTTTCTATCTTGAATATTGAATATGAATTAGACTACTATATTATTAACAGGATCAAATCATTTATACTATTAAATTTTTTATTTTTAAATTAAAAGATGTGCGATTAGAATAATAATAATTTTCTATATTTAATAAGTAATTGATGGGATAGTATAATCAAAAGAGTAAATTAAACGGCGAAAAATTTAATAGCATAAATTGTTTAGTTTATTAATAGTATAGTAGCGACTCCTTTGATATTATAGTTTATTAATTTCTACACTGTATTTTAATTTTTTTTTTTTTTTTTTTTTGTAATTTTTTTGCATAGGTATTATTAAATTATTATTTTTTTCGTCAACCTGTTTATTTGTATTAATAAATATATTATTTTAAACATAATTTAATAATTTTTATCAATAGTAGGATAAATGTAAAATGAATCTTCACAGTAGACTCGTTAAATATTTTTATCAATTATTTTTTAGTTTTTTTATTTTTTTATGTATTTTATTATTTTTTGTGTCACGATGAGTTAAATATATAAGGAATGCTAAATGGGGTGTACATCCTACACCCACCCCATCCTGAGATGGATATTTTTCCACTCGTTTCATCGATGGGACGAGTGAAATTCACCCCATCTCAAAATGAGGTGGATGTAAGATGTACACCCCAATTGGGGTGTACATCTAGCATGCACTCTTTTCCTAAATATATATATACTCTGCCAGACTGCCACTTTCAACTAGTAGTGTAGATTCTAAAATTATAAATTTATTGCTTATAGTGTAAAATTTTAAAATATAGTAAGCATTGTCATATTGACTCTTAATTTAGCCTATAAAATATTAAATTATAGTCATTATATATCTGTTAGTATTTTTATAGCGAAAAAAATAAAAATAAATAAATATTTAAAATTTTTGAAATCCGATCTCAAAAATCATGCAAAATAGAATTCCTTATATATTTAAGATTAAAAATAGGATCCCTCATGTATTCATGTATTTAAGATTGGAAGAGGAAGATGTAATCTTCACCTTTGCGCGGAGAGATCTACACCGCAATTTGATGATTGTGAAATTTGATTCTCTTGAAGCCCCACACGCGTTTGGCCTCTACGGGTATCCACACGAAGTTGTCGAGAGTGTTAGCTCCCTTGTAGAGAGATGAATCTAAGATTGGAAGAGGAAGATCCAATCTTCACCTTTACGCGAAGAGATCTACACCACAATTTGATGATTGTGGAATTTGGTTCTCTTGAAGCTCCACACGCGTTCAAATTTGGTTCTCTTGAAACCCCACACGTGTTCAGCCTCTACGGGTATCCACATGAGGTTGTCGAGGGTGTTAGCTCCCTTGCAGAGAGACGAAGAGGAAGTCGAGGATAAAGATGACGATTAGGATTTTCTCTTTTCTTTTCTTTCTCTTAAAGAAAACTCCATACCTATAAAGAGGGATATAATTCTTTTTATAATCATTAAGATAAACATTAAGGTAAACTTAAAATTAGATTTAAGTTTATCTTATCCTAATCGGTTCAATCGATTAAATCCTAATTTAATTCGACTTGCACTCAATCCTAATTTGATCAAATCAAATCATTAATGCAACATTTGCACTTAAGTCCTCTCACAACTCACTAACTATTAGTAAGTCCTCTCTCGCAACATTTGCATTTTAATATCCGTAATTTGTAACAATTATAAATTAGTCCAATTATCAATATATTGACAATTAAGTCCTCAGGCGATTAAAAAATCGCGATCCAAATATCCGATCAGTCATAACCTCTTATATGTGTGACCCCATAGGTTCTATTATATCTCGTAGTGAGATATATTGTGATTATCATCAGCAATATCGCTGAAACTCTTTTCAGTGGGTTAGAACAATTCTAACTCAGCCCGATAAGAATTATCGATCATTCAGATAATTCTCGTGAGTCCCACAATCCACCAGTGACTCCTAGCAGCATGTAGTGGCATTCCAGTAGAATGGAATACTGAATCTCTAGGTGCAGTTAACGTGTGATACAATCCTTCTATCAGGAGTCCCGACTAGACGGAGGTCATGGAATGGCTCGTCAAACCCCACCATCTGTCATATGTCAAATTTATTCGACTCGAGTTTTTAATATCGAAAATCCTTTCTGTTATTTACTACGCCTTGGCCAACGTCTTCTAAAGTCGGTCTCATAAATCACATAGGACTAACTCCCTTATATACTGAGAGCGATAGATTCTATATAGGTGTACACCCTATTCCCAACGAACCTACTGCAGCCAACATGTACTGTAAGGACCCAAATGGCTAGGGACCAAGTGTATGTACAGTCAAAGTACAGTAACCCCATTGTGAATAGCTGAGATACCGCAGGTCAAAGGACCAGTCACACTACTGCAACATCGAGTAAGTCACTAACGAGTGAGTAGACATCCAAGTGACTTCTCGTGATGGTCACGCTCGATACCCTTATTCTCCAACAACCACCTACACATTCGCTCTAGTGTCCCCACACTGTTGACTCGAAACTCGTATGCCCTAAAAAGGGAAGCGACCTATACACCAATCTCACCGGATCGATCACTGTCCCCGTGATGATCCATTGATCGGGAGCATTTAGGAATTAATCACTAATGATACATATTTCAAATTCTCAACTCTTGAGAATACGTATAATCAACTTAATTATTCCTTGGACAATTCATGTACACATATACAACATGAATAAAAATAAAAATCCGATAACATTTATAATATAAAATACCAAATATAAATTTATATACTAAAAAGAATATATATGTCGGCCATATTGGCTTTTAGGGCATACATCTAACAAGACTATCGGGGTGCCACAATACGAGCTTAAATTTGGTTTGGTTTATATAATGTTATTCGATTTAGTTTTAACACCTTTTTTTTTTTTTATCTAACCGAACCAAAAACTAAAAATCGTATAGTAACGTTACTCATACATTTTATTTAAATCATGCATATATTTTATATTCTATATTTACGATCAAATCTCGATCACATATTAACACACTAATTAAAGTTTTTTTATGATTAAGTTTTTAGAATGTACTTAACTTTCATAATGATTCAATTTTGATTTTTAAATTATGGATAATTTATAAGAAAACTGAGAATTCTAATAGCTACTTGTGAGACTAAATCAAATCAGATTAATTAAGTTCTAAGACTAAATTGATCAAACTGAAAAGTTCAATTCGTTTTGAGAATTTTCTATAAACTGAACCAAATCGATCTGAATACTCCCCATTGGTTTTTACATATGGGGTTTAGGTACCAATCTACAGTGATGCTAAAGTTAGGGGTTGTTTGGCTAGATATGAATAGAAATATAGAGTAATTAGAGTTATGGTAGAAACGTAACAATTATAATTACATTCATTTTATTTGGTTGAAGATAATAAAAAGTAATATAACTAACTGCTGTAGTTGAAATTACAGTTAATTTAGACGTAATTTCAACTACCGTAATTCTCTTCATACAATTTCAATTGCAACAACTGAATTCAAATACATCAAACCAAACATCTAAGTTAGATATGTTTATAGGTTTTTTTTTTTTTTTTTTTTTTTTTTTTTTTTTTTTTTTTTTTTTTTGTGTGAGAGAGAAAGATAGTATGTATTCGTTTCGTTTATTTTCGAAATAAACTTAGCTTGAAATGTAAAGTAACTCGGCTTTGAACTTGGGTCTCCGATATCAATCAGTAAATCTTTTGCTGCTTACACTAGGAACAGTTGATTTAGATATGTTTATAGTTACAATGTAACTGAGTAGTTCATTAGTGTGCATTTAGTTTTCCAGCTCTATGATATCAAAGTGGTTAGGATAAGTAAACTCCGATCGAATTCAGTGTCGGATTTGATAGGTTATGAATATAAATGTCAAAATTTAACATTCAATATATATTTGTATCCAAATTTGCATTCCAAAAAAAGAAAAGAAAAAGTGAATATAGTTTTCTGACGAATCCAATCCAATCCAATCGTATTCCACCATTTTCACACTTATAAGAGTACTTTCACTCCTGGGAAATAAGTGGATGTTAATACATATTGAATAAGGGTAAAGTGATTTTCATTTATACTCTTTGTTTATTTATTATAAATTTTATATTAAAATTATATTTATATTTATTAAATATTAAATTTTATTAAATAAAATATAAATATAGAGAGAGAAAGTAGAGCTTATATATTTTCAAAAGCACAAATCTAACT
>CM055061.1:52809642-53056888 GCA_029204045.2 Tillandsia leiboldiana
TTTTTGTTGTATGTAAAAATATTAAAAATATTATTCACTATCAACTTAATTTTTTTGGAGAAAATGGTTATTTTATATAATTTAAAATGATATCGGAGGACGAGGCCCTAAGATCGTACCAAATTTCTAGCACAATTGATTTTCATCAATTTAATTCTTTTATTAGTTAATATTATTAATTATTGGGTAACTCCATAGATTTATTGAATTGATTATCTTTTTTATTTTTTTAAAATAGATAAAAAAAGAGAAGTGGGGATATTAATATATATTATGATGTTATGTGATTAATTTTTTGGTATCCTAATAACTTTCGAAACTAAGGAGACTAAACAGAAACAAAAAGGATCCACCAAAAAATACCCTTTTCTTTGTTCGGAAAAAAAAGGAGGATATTTAGACAAAATAGATGAAACGGAGGAGATCCAAGTGAAAGCAAAAAAAAAAAAATAAAGAATGAATTCCACTTTCACTTTAAAGAGACATGGTATAAAAATAGGCTAGTTTATGATGATTCTTATTTCGATACCTATCAAGATAATTGGAAATTAAAAAAAAAAATTAAAGAAGAGAAATATGAAAAAGTTCATGAGCTAACCAAAAAGTTTCAAAAGTTCAAGTCATATTTACGGAGCTGCTAGTATAAATATATTTTTTTCTCATTTAATTCAAATTCATATTATGAGCGTACCAAAAAAATTCGAACCCAAAAATGATACAATTAAATTCCAAAAGTGATATAATTTAACAACTTTATTTTTCCTTCAATATCTTGGTGCTAATTAAGTGTTCGTTCAGGTTAATTTTAACTAGTTTGGTACGTGCAATTACCTGTAAATTTTTCTATAAGTACCGAGTACCGAGATTCCATCACATTTTCCATACGTATAAAGTCATATTGTACGAATTTATTTGGTCGTTTTATACGGTATTTTTTGAATGGACTAGTAATATGGTGTTGACACATACAGATCAAAATATACGCACATGTACAAATCTAAGGTACATATGTATATATGGAGACTTTTGTTTTGTACGTTGCGCGTGCTCATTAGTCATATCTCGTGTGCTTTGTTTTCTGTAGATGCATGCACAGGATGGCTATTGGTGCACGTACATGCATGCAGCTAGAAAGAGTACGTCTCATTCAATAATTTCAAATTAAAAGTCACCATGATTAAAGGACATCCTACACGTATTTAGACTAGTAATATTAACAAATCTTTATTTACTAAATTAGATTAATTGGTACATGCAATTTTGTCCAATTTAGTTAGTGGGTAGCAATCATATTCCTGAATATGTCTATCATTAATGATTTTGGCTATACTAATATCATCATCTCATTAGATATCCCTGCTCATGCACTTATAAAAATATTATAATAAGAACAAAGAACGAGACATGATTTGAATCCAAGTAGGATCATTTAAGCCAATCAGGACTGTTTTCACAACCTCTATCTTATGCAACTTTCACTGCAAAAAAAAATTAACATTTTAAAATATTTTTTATATATTTAATAATATTTAAAAACGTTTTAATATAGTTTAGCATTACATTTAAAAATATTAGTTAAAACGTGAGCAAATAAAAAATTATCACGTATATACCGATGCTTATACCAATTAATTAAGTATCAGTAAAATATATTCTAACGTTTATATCAAATATCAGTACGTATATACCGGCACTTATATACCAATCATCATTAAAATAAAAAGTCGTCATGTATATACTAACACTTATACCAAATATCAGTTAAATATATTCTAACGCTTTAAAACGTCAGAATTTTAAAATCAAAAAATTAAAAATAATAATAAAATTTATTATTTACTAAATTAGTTTAAAATAATAAAAATTTTATTTGAAGATATTTTTTTAAACGTTAGTATTTACTATACTGTAGGTTGCTTAGGAATACTTTTTCAGATTAAGATCTTTTTTTTGTACCGTTCCTTAGTCCTTTTAAGTCATTAAACCTACTGAATATCAATAGATAGTCCAATCTTAAAGGTCAAACAGATCCTCTCAAAAGTTCTGTGCAATGATCTGCAACCTGATTGAATTAATAGGGAAATAATGGAAATAACTGGGCCAACTATGCATGAATATAGTTACGTTTTTTTTCCATTTTTTGGAACATATATGCATGCATAGTTATGATATGATAGAGTGGCCTGAAGCAGCGCTCGAATGTGAACACATGGTTAATTGAAAGCGTAGTGATCAATTCATTGCATGACCAACTAATTTCATGCATGTATAATGGGTACGGTGCATGTTGGCGAATACTAAATAGTAAATTAAAAATTGTTGCTCTTCCATGCACCATTGAGCTCATTTATTTTTTTTTAGAGAAAAATAAATATATTCATTTTGTTTATTTTTAAAATAAATTTAGCTAAACATATAAAATAATTAGATTAATTTAATTTTGAATATTAATCATTAAATTTTTCTAAAAATAGTTGATCATTGAGTTGATTTGTTGGAGATCAGGATTGAATGACACCCTATCACACATAGAGATGTACTTTGTTTCCGTGATTCATTGCATGACACTCAAGTCACGGTAAAGCAATTAACCTTATTACTAGATGGATTCAGGGAAAAAAATAAAAATTAGACAGATCAAATAAAAAATTAAAAATAAAAAATAAATATAAAAATATAAA
The DNA here is from genome assembly GCA_029204045.2 of Tillandsia leiboldiana. NCBI lineage: Eukaryota > Viridiplantae > Streptophyta > Magnoliopsida > Poales > Bromeliaceae > Tillandsia > Tillandsia leiboldiana. The sequence goes on from CM055061.1 coordinate 52,812,324, forward strand.
AAATTAATGAACATATATATGTTAAGATATATTGCATGAAAAGGAAATATGTATTATTTTTAATTACAATTATGTTGAAAGTATTTTAGTATTTTGGGAACAATGCATAATAAGGTCATTAGATTATGATTTACATTTTCACTCAAACCACTATTGTTTTGTAAAAAGTTTAAATTATTTTTTTAAAATTTTAATATATACTTTTTTTACTTGGGATTCTAAATTTATAATATTTTTAAAAAGCAATATGGGAGCAACGTGTTACGGACTTAAGCGAAATTGTTTGAAAAGCCCGCGCGGCGCTCGCTTTCCTTCCCGAAGTAAGTAAGTTTACACCTCCTCTAGCAAACTTAGACCTACTCGTCCTAAATTGAAGTGCAAGAGAGAGTTTGAAGAAGAGTAATTGTATTTCTGGAATTAGAAAGTTCAACTGATTCTTACTTATCTTATGGAAGTGGAGGTCGGAATCTTATATAGACTACCCGTCGTCCATAAACCTAATAAAAAAATGCTAAGTGGCACAAAAGTACAAACCAAAATGGAAGGCTAGGAACTCTCAAAAGTCCTATATTTATTATCTTTTCTAAAAATTTGAAGAAGCCCATGACTTGGCTTCCGTGTCCGACGTCTTAATTAAGATTCAAAAAAAAATTTCTAGATGGATGTAGCAAAATCTCACGAAATGATTTTCCTTTAGAGTTTGATAAATTATAAAGAAAAATTCTGCAAAAAAAATTAAATCCCGACAAACAGCTATCTTTATTTATTAAAATAAAATAAAATTAATTAGCAAAATACACTCCACTTTTAGAGATGTGGAGATTTTTTAGGAAGGAGTCCGTGGAGCCAATTGACTCCACTCCAATTAACCAATATATATCCACCACAGGGTGTGACCAATGTATTTAAAATTGGATAAACTGCACTTGTAATTTATGAACTTCTAAGCAAATTTGAATTGAATTTGTGTTCGAACTGGTAATTAAGTTGGACATCCAATATTTTAATATTTTGAAAGCGCTTCACTATATATAATTCTTGCCTTGAAGGTAAAAATTCTTTTCCAAAGTTTAAAACGTTAAATATTTAAATTAAAGTTCACGCATCAAAGTGAAGCTCTCATAAAAATTATTTTTCCTAACCATGCCATTTGTTGCAAGACCGGCTCTTCCTGCTTAATTTCTTTAAGAATTATTAATTCTTTGTATGAGATGTAAAAAGAAAAATAATTAATAATAAGAAAAAAATAATAATTCAGCACCATTAATTTTTGTTGCATGCCTGTTCAAACTAGCTAGTGTTCTTCAACTTAGAATTTACATATTTAATTAATATAACTGCATGCCTAGGGAATTTGCAAATTATGCCAACCTAAGCCCTGCTCAATCTAATAAATATTGTAGAGGAATTACCAACCAATTGCTTTAATGCTTGAATGGCTTCATTAATTAGTAATATATTTTAATGAGACAGCTACTGCAACTAATCAATGCTGAGAGATATGGTATTAATCTTCAGTAAGTTCTATTGCAGGTCCATCAATTTCTTATTTGTTAATTTTGTGTTAATAATCTATATATGTATCTAAGTAACCATGCATGGGACCCCAATTAAATGAAAAAAAAAAATATAATTAGAAGTCGAATGAAAACAATTGAACTCAAGACCTGCTACTCTGAGAGGCCAACCTACTATATATCTTTTTCTAAAGCTTAATAAAAATATTATATATTTAACCAATGAAAATTAATATAATAGAAGAAAGAAACCATGCAGTTGATAAATTTGTCAATATTATATGATCAAGTGATATGTTTAAAAAGAGAATTAATGACATATATAGAATTTGCTCAATGTTTTTTAATCTTTTATTTTTTTGTCGTTGCACCAGTGAATGAAATGCATTTTTTACATCTAGATTCCTATAAATGATTTATTTAAATGTGTGCACCACCCTAAATTCAAAAAATGTTAGTAATTATTGTAGATATCTTTTAAAATGTTATACTATTATATATCGAGCTATATCTAGATATATAATACATAAAACCATAAATTTTTATTCATTTAAAAGAAATTTAATGAGGAGATCCGCCAATGCCACGCCCCACTCCCCACAGGGGGTCAATCCATTTTAACTCAATCTTTTAAAATTTTTGGATCTAATCACGGTCTAAACTATTATAGTTAAATTAAAAAATTTAGTTTTATTATATTTGATATATATAACTATTCACTACAACAAAATTAGGTTATAGGAATACATATTTGTGACACTTTTGTATAAATATCCTATCTATATCCCACCTATATCCAAAATTAGATTATAGGGACATATTTTTGAGACACATTACAAAAATGTGTCGCTATACACCCTAGCGACGGCACATATAGCAATACTTACAATAAGTGTCGGTATTTTTGTCAACGATACTTTTTTTAGATTTTAAAAACACTTAAAAAGTATCACTATAGCCTAATTTTGTTGTAGTGATTCTAAATTCGTGTCACAATCCAAAATTATATTTGATATATATAACTGTTATAAATTCGTGTCACAATCAAAAATTGCCCAACAAGGGAAAAGGGACAGGCTTCCTCTTATTCACCTCACGCATGCACGGAAGATGGGAAAAGAAAAATGCATTCATGCATGAAAAGAACGTAACAAGTGATTCCAACCTCTCCTCCTATTCCTTTTCTGAGCCACCTTAATTGGTACATGAACGTTTTTTTCCCCTTCTCGCTTTCATTTATCGCGCATCACTTAATATAAAAATAAATCTCCTCTTCAAAATAGAAAGGGGAGTCCTTTATTAGTATATTTGGTTGGGATGTCCGGGAACAAAAGCAATATTTCTCAACTTGTACCCAAACACCAACAAAAAAAAAAAAAAAAAAAAAAAAAAAAAGGCTTGTAAAATTCGAAGGTTTCTTTTTTGTAGTTTTTCAAATATAATTTAGCTACATATATACCTATGAATTTTAAAATTTTTGTACTAAAATTGCAACTATTTCATTTGGCATATATACTTGTCCTTGTAGAATTAAATTAGAAAGATCCATCTTGAAAAAATGATTAGTAATTGGCTAATAGCAATTAAGAGAAAACAAACTGGTTAATTAGTGTGCTAGGGTGGGGGATTTCACATTGACGTGTTAGCACTGTGTCCACAACATTGTCATGATCATCAATTAATTGGTTCATCTGTCGACTAAATTAAATTAAATTGATTTATATATAATAGTATTTTATTCCTTAGTCAGTAGAGCATTAATTGATCCAAGACCGAATATTTTGAACTTGTGTAGCACTTGCTTGGATTAATAATGTTCTATGTACGTAGCCCTGTAGATCTCTTTAATTTGCTTCTTTTTCAAAGCCCCTAATTAAAGAGAGTTCAATTAATGTGACTTGAGAGTTTAAAGGTGACTCCCTTATGTGTAGTAATCACCAATTAATTGAAACCAGCTTGCTTTGCTTTTAGAAATTTTAAATAAATAAGTAATGTTGATATGTAATCATTTATCTTAGAATTACTTTAGTTCTATCACATTTAATCTTCTTAATCTTTTGGATCTATCTATTGTCCAAACTGGTATAAACATGCTAAGAAATTTGTGTCCTATGATATTTCATTCATATATAAAACTATTATAAATCTTGGGTGTGTCAAATTTGCTTAATATGTAGTTGATGCAGATGTTAAATCTTAAGTACCAAAAAAATGTTGTTTTTTAATTAACAAGACCAGAAACTGTGTCGTTGATTTGCTTATCGAATTATATAGGGGACATTAGTAATTAAAATTATAATGTATATTATGTATGAAACTAATGTATGCACATACTATATATGGATAAGGTCTATGCATATGTTTAGCTTTATTTGAAAAGATTATATATATCTATATATGCTAGCTACATAGTCCCAAAGTTATAGAAATTCTTTTGAACCTTGACTAGCTAGCTCATTTCATCTTTTGAATTTGTCCCTCTCAAGTTTTAAGTGTTGCTCTATCACCATGAGTTTGTACACAAACTTATATACATGCATGCACCTTTAAGGGGGAAATTAAGTAAAGGTGACAGATAATTCATCTTCAAACGATCGAGAGGAGGAGTCAACAGAGCGTTTAATTACAATATATATTTGGATTGCCAAATTAAGAGAGTGTCAAAAAAAAGAAAAAAAAAGAAAAAAAGAGTGCTTACGCTAGAGACGTGTGTGTGTGTGTGTGTATATATATATATATTGTTGATATGTGCTTCTTGAGTTTGTGTACGTCCTTCTTAATTTCCTCCACCCAACCACAAACACAAACACAAACACAAACACTCGCAAAGAGAGAGATAGAGAGAGATTACAAAGGAATTATTATATATATTCTTGATCATTATTTGTAGATAAGCCCTGTAGTGGCCCCTGATGCATCAAATGAAAGTGTATACTTGCACCCATGCAGTACCATGCACGTATACCATTTCTCATATTCTACTCTTTTCTAGAGGGGGATTTCCTGCAGATTTTTATGATCCCCATACCCACACCATCCCCGCCGACGGGGAAAATTTTTTTCCTGTCTCTGTCTCGGCGAGTAGATTTGTAAGAAATATATATACTAAATTAATTTTTTATTTAAATTTTTATATTTATATTTTTTATTATTAAATGATTAAAAATACATAGCAATCAATATTATGCATTGCATGTCTAAACTTTTAAATGCATTTAAAATTTTTAACTAAATTAAATATATATTAAAGACTTAAAGTTAAAATTTGATATTTATAAATAAACTAAAAATTATATAATAATATATAATATAATTTTATATAACAAAATTAAGCTATAGCGACACTTTTAAGTGTTTCTAAAATCTAAAAAAAGTGTCGCTGACAAAAATACCGACACTTATTGTAAGTGTTGCTATATGTGCCGTCGCTAGGGTGTATAGCGACATATTTTTGTAATGTGTCCCAAAAATGTGTCCCTATAATCTAATTTTGGATATAGATGAAATATAGATATGACACTTATACAAAAGTGTCACAAACATGTCCCTATAATCTAACTTTGTTGTAGTGACATGATCAGAAATTTGGCGGGCAGGAGGGTAATATTTCCATCCCCACGTTGGACAAAATCCTCTCCATCTCTGTCACATTCTGGAAGGAACCCGGCCAAGATCTAAATTCATGGAAAAAATTGTCATCCTTATTAAAAGGTGTTGAGTTTCTAGAAAAAGTTTGAAAACATATTTTTTTTTAAAAAAATATGTATAAAAAATAATTTTCCTTCACAATTTTTATTTTTCAAAATAAAAAATTGGAAAAAAATAATACTTTCTCTTGATCTTTAAAAAAAATTCTAGAAAATCTACTTTTCCAATAAACTGAAAATTATTTTTTAAAATACTTTTCAAAAAAACTAAATATGTTGCTTCCAGTAAACTTTGCTATTTGTTGGCCCAATTTGTTTCAAATATTCTGGTATATTAATTATAGCCATTAAGTAATGGGTGGTATTTACTATAAAATATATAAATATCAACGTAAGTTTTTAAAAAAATAACGATTATTCTATATAATTTAATATTTTATTAAAATAAAAAATTTCGAGAGTCTCGTCAAATTTCTAATTTTGAAAAATAAAGAGATTCAGAGTTCCAGTTACGTTCTCCTATTCTTAAAAATAAAAAAATCATAAGTTTCAGTCTCATTCTCTACCAACTTAGACTTTTAAAGAATAATAATTATTTTTTATAATTTAATAGATGGTAATGTATATGCACCTCGACAGCAAGGAATATGTATAAATAGAAGACTCAAAAAAATAAATAAATAAATAAATACATTAAGAGATTTACATAACTACTGAATTTTGAATAGTATCATGTCCTAAAGCAAAAAGAAAATAACAATGTTCTCTTATTCGTTTAAAATTTTCTACTCCCAACTATTACCAAAAGTGGCATAGTACATTTAGATTTTAAGTACGTACTATTTACCTACTAAACATAAACCAATGGTATCTCGCCATGCACGACGACTCTTAATTTGTACAAATTTTTTACTCTGTACTTTTGAAAATGACTTTAACTACTATAAGCTTTGGAAGTGCCAAAGTCTCGGAGTCTCGAAGTTGTTTAAGGTGGTGGAACATCTGTATATATGGATGATTCGCGACTCTGTTGTATATAATATATATTATTTAAAATATTTAAAAATTAAATTTAAAATTTTTAATTTTAATATTATTTATTCATTGAATAAATGGTTTTAAAATAAAAAAATAAAAATAAAAATTTAAAATTCAAATTAAAGGAAACGATCATGCTCTAGATAATGTAAATATCTTTTTATTAAATTTTTATTTAATTTGAATTGTTTGTATACAATTTAACATATAAATGTGCCACGTCACGTATAAAAATTTACAATTTAAAAATTTACTTTGATCATTAAGTAAATAATATTAAAAAATTATAAAATATAACTTTAAAATATTTTAAATAGTAGGTCAGATGTAACAAAACGAATTATTAATTTGGATATTTTATTATTGAAAAGAACATGAAAATATAGAGTTGTTTGTACTTCTAAGAGTAAAGCTAAGGTTTCAATTATACACTTTTAAATTACACAATTTTTACACAAGGTAAAAGTAATCATAAAGGTTTCAAAATGTATATAAATGGCAAAGACTTCAATTATACACTAACATAATTTTTATACAAACTAAAATCTAAAATCTAATAGTAAAATTAAGCTCCTATACTTTTAAAAGTGTCAAGTCATTAATGTGCTTATAGACTTTTAAATATCAGATAAAAGAATGTGCGGTTAGAATGATAGTGGGTCTCTTAGGTTTAGTAAGATGTTGATGGAATAACATAATCTAAAGAATAAAATTAGTCAAATGAATAAATTTAACGGTATAAAATTTATAAGCACTACTTGGTACTTTTAAAAGCATAATATATATATATATATATATATATATATATATATATATATATATATATATATATATATATATATATATATATAGGGATAATTGCCTGTGTACCCCTGAAATATGAAGAAATATCTGATTTACCCCTCTTATTTTTTTCTTTCCAATATACCCTTCATACATTCCACCGTTATTAAAAATACCCCTACCGTTTCCCTTTGTTAAGTTAACTAGGGTTAAACTAGAGTTAAATAATAATCGGAGTTGAAAACTATCAGATATACCTATTTTGTCCGGGTTTAGGGTTTAGGGTTTAGGGTTTAGGATTTTTTAGGGTTTTAGGGTTTTAGGGTTTAGGGTTTAGGGTTTTAGGGTTTAGGGTTTAGGGTTTTTTAGGGTTCTAGGGTTTAGGGTTTAGGATTTTAGGGTTTAGGGTTTAGGATTTTTTAGGATTTTAGGGTTTAGGATTTAGGGTTTTAGGGTTTAGGGTTTAGGGTTTAGGGTTTTAGGGTTTAGGGGTTTAGGGTTTTAGGATTTAGGGTATATTTGAAAGGGCAAAATAGTAATTACATACAGATAACGGCAGTTCCAAACGGTACACTAACAGAGTTTAACTTCATGGGTATTTTGGAAAGAAGTTGGAACGTAAGAAGGGTAGTTTTAATATTAGCCTTCTAAGAGGGGTAAATCTGAAAACAGAGAATTTTTTAGCGATATGTAGGAAATTGCCCCATATATATATATATATATATATATATATATATATATATATATATATATATATATATATATATATATATGTAGGGCTAATATACTTTTATGAGTATAAATCCGTTTATACTCATAACTTTTTCGCCCTTGATGAAAGGATGTGCGATTAGGATGATAGTAGTCCCCATAGGGTTTATTGGGTTTTTGGTGAAATAGTATAAATTCTAGAGGACCATTACAATCCTAACCGCACATTCCTTCATCCAATGACTAAAAACTTATGAGTACGAAGAAATTTTACTCATAAAAGTATAGTAGTTAGACTATATATATATATATATATATATATATATATATATGCTTGTGTGCTTTTAAAAGCACGGAGACTCTCGTGCTCCCAAATTATTTTCGATGTTGGGACTTTCGAATGGATGATCGACTCCGTTAGACTTGATTTAGAATATTTAAAATGTTTAGAAATTAAATTTCGTGAATTTTCGATATCATTTGACTAGTGATCATAGTGACTCAAAATCAATAATTTTAATGGTTGTGGTGAGCCGTTTGTAAGTTTACGGTGTAGAAATATCCGAATCATGTAAAATTTTGATAGAAAATTTGTTATACTATATATATAGAACAAGATCAATATCTTTGATATAAAATTTTAATATCATATCATCATATTTTGTGAGATTTTTATTTCCAGCCATTGATTTTGAACCCTTTTGATCACTAGGTAAATGACATCGAAAAATCGCAAAATTTAGTTTTAGATACTTCAAACATTGTAAATCAAATCTAACGGGGCCGATCGTCTCGTCTATTCAGAAGTCCCAACATTAAAAACAACTTGGGAGCGCGGATGACTCCATGCTTCTAAAAGCACACAAGTCCTACAATATATATATATATATATATATATGTATATATATATATATATATGTATATATATATATATATATATATATGTATATGTATATATATATATATATATATATATATATATATATATATATGTATATGTATATATATATATATATGTATATATATATATATATATATATATATATATATATATATATATATATGTATATATATATATATATATACATATATATATATATATATATATATATATTGTAACGACCCGGCCCACTAGCAATAATAACTTGTTGGGCACAAACCACATCCCAAAATGCTTAAGCCCAATTAGTATTACTAGTGTCCATATCTCTTATAAATCCAATCACAATTCCATCCACATCCGATGTGGGACTATTGGGGGCGTCACAGACTCCCCCCGTTTAGGCCTGACGTCTAGATCCAGGCTCAGCCGAAACTCGCCGCACACTTCCGGCTGATTATTGGCTCTGATACCAAATGTAACGACCCGGCCCACTAGCAATAATAACTCGTTGGGTCCAAAGCACAGCCCAAAATACTTAAGCCTAATTAGTATTACTAGTGTCCATATCTCTTATAAACCCAATCACAATTCCATCCACATCCGATGTGGGACTATTGGGGGCGTCACACATATATATATATATATATATATATATATATATATATATATATATATATATATATATATATATATATATATATATATATATAATTGAGCTCCTATACATGTAAAAATACAAAGTTATCTGTGCTTATGAGTTTTGTACCAATGGATGTACGAATGTGCGGTTAGGATGATGGTGGGCCCCTTGGGTTTAGTGGGTGGTTGGTGGAATAGTATGATCTAAGGGGTAGAATTAATCAAAGAGTTAGATCTAACGGTAGAAAACTTACAAGCACCAATTGCTTGGTGCTTGTACAAGCACAGTAATCGAAATATATATATATATATATATATATATATATATATATATATATACAAAAGTATAAGACAATTCATGCTTGTAAATTTTGTACCATTAGATTTTTATTGTGATTTGTATTTTTTATTTTATCTTTCTCTCTCTTTAGTTGACTTTACAAAAGTATTAATCCAAATACAAATCTAATGATAAAAAATATTCACAAGCATATTTAGGTTTGTGCTTTTGAAATTATATAAGCTCTACTATATATATATATATATATATATATATATATATATATATATATATATATATATATATATATATATATATACATATATAAAATAAAATTTTTATATTTTTAAAAATATTAAATTATTAGTATTTATAAAAATATCATGATCCAAGAAATAAAATTAGTCGTCAAAAAAATAAATCTAACGATAGAAAATTTATCAGCATTAATTATTTGATACTTTTACAAGCATAATAATCAATGGAAAATGCTATGTGTACACCCCTTTCGGGGTGTATATCATACACCCCACCCATCTAAGGGTGGGGGTGTGATGATGGGTCACTTGATGTGATCCGTAAAAAGTATCGTCATCATTAAAATGGTGGAGGTGTATGATGTACACCCCTTTCGGGTGTACAGATAGCATTGCTCATAATCAATATATATATATAGAAAAATGCTATGTGTACACCCCTTTCGGGGTGTACATCATACACCCCACCCATCTAAGGGTGGGGGTGTGATGATGGGTCACTTGATGTGACCCGTAAAAAGTATCGCCACCATTAAAATGATGGAGGTGTATGATATACACCCCTTCGGGGTGTACAGGTAGCATTGCTCATATATATAATGCTGCTTTAGCTGGCCTGCCAATTATCTTATATATATATATAAACACACACACTGCTGCTTTAATTGGCATATATATATATATATATATATATATATATATATATATATATATGTAAAATGCTGCTTTAGTTGGCCTGCCAATTATCCTTTACTATTAATTGTTCTTCTTGGAAAAGTACGTGTATCATGTCCCCAATCACATACCTGTCTCGCACGGACTCACTTGTCATCACTCACGTCCATCGAATCTTGAAACAGTGGTAGTGATATCATTAGAGATGAAAATTATTAAATTGGGTCGAATTTTTTACCAAATTATATTCGAATCGAATCCATCTTCTCTTTCCGGTGCAGATAAATGTCATATGCTAAATTATCGCTATTATATTCGTAAAAAATAAATTCGGGTTCATATCTAAATTAAATTTATATTAAAATATTATTTAAATAATATGGGCAATTGCCTATATATTCCTATTAAGTTTCCAACTTTCATATCTATCCCTCAAAAAATCTGCTATCTAATATACCCTTCTAAAAATTTAAATTCTTTCAAATACACCCTCAAAATAGGGGTATATCAGAAAAAATGTGGAACGTATTAGGAGTATATTGAAAAGAAAAAAATAAGAAGGATAAATCAGATATTTTATCATATTTCAGGGATACACAGACAATTATCCCTAAATAATATATATATATATATATGAATTAGAACTAGTACGAAAATAAATACATATACATCCTAAATAGGATGTATATCATACATCCACCTCATCCAAAGATGGAGACTTACTCATCCCATCCTTGGATGGGTGAGGTATAAGATGTACACCCCGTTAGGAGTGTACACTTAACATTAACCTATTTAAATTATATATATATAGTAAGATTTATATATTTTGAAAAGTACAAGTCCAAATATAGTTATGAATTTTTTGTTATTGAATTTGCATTGAGATTTGTGCTGTTTTTTTTTTCTGTCTCTTTTTAGTTGACTTTACAATAGTACAAATTTTAATACAAATTTAATAATAAAAAATTTATAAGTATAGTTAGGTTTGTGCTTTTGAAAATATATAAGCTCTACTTTCTCTCTCTATATCTATATTTTGTTTAATAAAATTTAATATTTAATAAATATAAATATAATTTTAATATAAAATTTATAATAAATAAACAAAGAATATAAATGAAAATCACTTTACCCTTATTCAATATGTATTAACATCCACTTACTTCCCAGGAGTGAAAGTACTCTTATTTCATAAGTGTGAAAATGGTGGAATACGATTGGATTGGATTGGATTCGTCAAAAAACTATATTCACTTTTTCTTTTCTTTTTTTCGAATGCAAATTTGGATACAAATATATATATATATATATATATATATATATATATATATATATATATATATATTGAGAATGAGGTAGTATGCTACCGCTTCATTCAATGAAAGATGAACTTAGCAATACAATGAGACAGCAGGGTCTCGGACCACCAAAGGGCCGAAAAAAAAAAAAAAAAAAAAAAAAAAAAAAAAAACCTTTTACCGCGAACACCAAGAATCCCAGATGTTTCTCGAGGATCGGATCTCCGACACCAGCTGCCGCGCCGACTGTTTTTTCCCTTCGAAAAGGTGACGGTTCCTTTCAAGCCACAGGACCCACCAGGTGATTAGCAAGATAGTTAGATCCTTTCTCCCGAGAGAACCCCTCTTTTCGGTAAGTACATCCCACATCTTTGACGTTACCGAGCCTCGGTAAACCACCGTTTTATGAGCTAGCACCCCTGTTAGAATGTCCTTGGAAAACAGGCAGAACGCAAATAGGTGATCCCCGGTCTCGACCTCTCCAAGGCAGAGCATACACCTCCCGTCCCCACTCCACCCCCTCTTGAGTAGAATCTCTGCCGTTAAGAGTCTATTCCTGAGAAGAAGCCACCCGAAGATCCTAACCTTGAGGGGAACCTTGATAGCCCAAAGATGCACAAACCGTCTGTCGGGCACACCGCTGTCTTGCAGAAAGCAGTACAAATATATATTGAATGTTAAATTTTGACATTTATATTCATAACCTATCAAATCCGACACTAAATTCGATCGGAGTTTAATTATCCTAACCACTTTGATATCATAGAGCTGGAGAACTAAATGCACACTAATGAACTACTCAGTTACATTGTAACTATAAACATATCTAAATCAACTGTTCCTAGTGCAGGTAAGCGGCAAAAGATTTACTGGTTGATATTCGAGATCCGAGTTCAAAGCTTAGTTACTTCACATTTCAAGCTAAGTTTATTTCAAAAATAAACGAAACGAATGCATACTACCTTTCTCTCAAAAAAAAATAAATAAATAAATAAATAAATAATAATAATAACTATAAACATATCTAATTTAGATGTTTGGTTTGATGTATTTGAATTCAGTTGTTGCAATTGAAATTGTATGAAGAGAATTACGGTAGTTGAAATTACGTCTAAATTAACTGTAATTTATTTCAACTACAGCAGTTAGTTATATTACTTTTTATTATCTTCAACCAAATAAAATGAATGTAATTATAATTGTTACGTTTCTACCATAACTCTAATTACTCTATATTTCTATTCATATCTAGCCAAACAACCCCTAACTTTAGCATCACTGTAGATTGGTACCTAAACCCCATATGTAAAAACCAATGGGGAGTATTCAGATCGATTTGGTTCAGTTTATAGAAAATTCTCGAAACGAATTGAACTTTTCAGTTTGATCAATTTAGTCTTAGAACTTAATTAATTTGATTTGATTTAGTCTCACAAGTAGCTATTAGAATTCTCAGTTTTCTTATAAATTATCCATAATTTTAAAATCAAAATTGAATCATTATGAAAGTTAAGTACATTCTAAAAACTTAATCATAAAAAAAACTTTAATTAGTGTGTTAATATGTGATCGAGATTTGATCGTAAATATAGAATATAAAATATATGCATGATTTAAATAAAATGTATGAGTAACGTTAGTATACGATTTTTAGTTTTTGGTTCGGTTAGATAAAAAAAAAAAAAAGGTGTTAAAACTAAATCGAATAACATTATATAAACCAAACCAAATTTAAGCTCGTATTGTGGCACCCCGATAGTCTTGTTAGATGTATGCCCTAAAAGCTAATATGGCCGACATATATATATTCTTTTTAGTATATAAATTTATATTTTGTATTTTATATTATAAATGTTATCGGATTTTTATTTTCATTCATGTTGTATATGTGCCCATGAATTGTCCAAAAAATAATTAAGTTGATAATACGTATTCTCAAGAGTTGAGAATTTGAGATATGTATCATTAGTGATTAATTCCTAAATGCTCCCGATCAATGGATCATCACGGGGACAGTGATCGATCCGGTGAGATTGGTGTATAGGTCGCTTCCCTTTTTATGGTAGACGAGTCTCGAGTCAACAGTGTGGGAACACTAGAGCGAATGTTCAGGTGGTTGTTGGAGAACAAGGATATCGAGCGTGACCATCACGAGAAGTCACTTGGATGTCTACTCACTCGTCAGTGACTTACTCGATGTTGCAGTAGTGTGACTGGTCCTTTGACCTGCGGTATCTCGGCTATTCACAATGGGGTTACTGTACTTTGACTGTACATACACTTGGTCCCTAGCCATTTGGATCCTTACAGTGCATGTTGGCTGCAGTAAGTTCGTTGTAGGAATAGGGTGTACACCTATATGGAATCTATCGCTCTTAGTAGATAAGGGAGTTAGTCCTATGTGATTTATGAGACCAACTTTAGAAGACGTTGGCCAAGGCGTAGTAAATAACAGAAAGGGTTTTCGATATTAGAAACTTGAGTCGAATAAATTTGACATATGACAGATGGTAGGGTTTGACGAGCCATTCCATGACCTCCGTCTAGTCGGGACTCCTGATAGAAGGATTGTATCACACGTTAACTGCACCTAGAGATTCAGTATTCCATTCTACTGGAATGCCACTACATGCTGCTAGGCGTCACTGGTGGATTGTGGGACTTACGAGAATTATCTGAATGATCGATAATTCTTATTGGGCTGAGTTAGAATTGTTCTAACCCACTGAAAAGAGTTTCAGCGATATTGTTGATGGTGATCACAATATATCTCACTACGAGATATAATAGAACCTATGGGGTCACACATATAAGAGGTTGTGACTGATCGGATATTTGATCGCGATTTTTGAATCGTCTAATGACTTAATTGTCAATATATTGATAATTGGACTAATTTATAATTGTTACAAATTACAGATATTAAAATGCAAATGTTGCGAGAGAGGACTTACTATTATAGTTAGTGAGTTTTGAGAGGACTTAAGTGCAAATATTGCATTAATGATTTGATTTGATCAAATTAGGATTGAGTGCAAGTCGAATTAAATTAGGATTTAATCGATTGAACCAATTAGGATAAGATAAACTTAAATCTAATTTTAAGTTTACCTTAATGTTTATCTTAATGATTATAAAAAGAATTATATCCCTCTTTATAGGTATTGAGTTTTCTTTAAGAAAAAGAAAAGAAAAGAGAAAATTCTAATCGTCATCTTTTTCCTCGACTTCCTCTTCGTCTCTCTGCAATGGAGCTAACACCCTCGACAACCTCGTGTGGATACCCATAGAGGCTGAACGCTCGACTAACCTCGTGTGGATACCCGTAGAGGTTGAACGCATGTGGGGCTTCAAGAGAACCAAATTTCACAATAATCAAATTGTGGTGTAGATCTTTCCGCGTAAAGATGAAGATTAGATCTTCCTCTTCCAATCTTAGATTCATCTCTCTGCAAGGGAGCTAACACTCTCGACAACCTCGTGTGGATACCCGTAGATTCATCTCTCAGCAAGGGAGCTAACACTCTCGACAACCTCGTGTGGATACCCGTAGAGGCCGAACGCAATTGCGGTGTAGATCTCTCCGCGCAAAGGTGAAGATTAGATCTTCCTCTTTCAATCTTAAATACATGAATACATTAGGGATCCTATTTTTAATCTTAAATATATAAGGGATTTTATTTTGCAAGATCAGATTTCAAAATTTTCAAATATTTATTTATTTAATTTTTTTTTTCGCTATAAAAATACTAACAGATATATAATGACTATAATTTAATATTTTATAGGCTAAATTAAGAGTCAATATGACAATACTTACTGTATTTTAAAATTTTACACTATAAGCAATAAATTTATAATTTTAGAATCTACCCTACTAGTTGAAAGTGGCAGTCTGGCAGAGTATATATATTTAGAGCAATGCTACATGTACACCCCGAAGGGGTGTACATTATACATCTCCACTATTTTAATAGTGGCGATATTTTTTACGGGTCACATCAAGTGATCCATCATCACACCCCCACCCTTAGATGGATGGGGGTGTGAGATGTACACCCCTTACGGGTGTACACATAGTATTTTCCATATATTTAACTCATCGTGACACAAAAAATAATAAAATACATAAAAAAATAAAAAAACTAAAAAAAAATTGATAAATATATTCAACGAGTCTACTATGAAGATTCATTTTACATTTATCCTACTATTTAACTGGTGCCTCTTAATAAAATTATTAAATTATGTCTAAAATAATATATTTATTAATACAAATAAACATGTTGACGAGAAAAAAATAATTTAATAATACCTATGCAAAAAAATTACAAAAAAATAAAAAAAAATTAAAATACAGTGTAGAAATTAATAAACTATAATATCAAAGGAGTCGTTACTATACTATTAATAAACTAAACAATTTATGCTATTAAATTTTTCGCGTTTAATTTACTCTTTTGATTATACTATTTCACCAATTACTTATTAAATATAAAAAATTATTATTATTTTAATTATATATTTTTTAATTTAAAAATAAAAAATTTAATAGTATAAATAACTTGATACTAGTCTAATTCATATTCAAGATAGAAAGAAAAATATCAAAAAAAATATTACAAGAGCAACTTTTCAATCAAATCAGGCATATCCCACCATTGCTTGTAGATTAAGCCAATTAGTCTCCCCCACAGCTTCTAGATCTAGTCCCCAATTAACTGGGAAGTGCTTTTGGAAGAAGTTAATTTGAAAAAAGTATTAAAAAAAAAAAAAAAAAAAAAAAAAAAAGACCACAATTTCTTTTTTCCAAATTTGATAGCTGCCTTTTTTTTCATTTGCAAGTCAGTAATACTGACTGTCCTTTGCATTCTCCATAAAAGCAACTATCAAGTACTGGAAAAAGAAATCAGCCAAGAATTTCATTAGCAATATTCCAACAATCTGATGCATCAGCATGCAGTAGTAGATCATGTGATAGTGCACTTGCATTGTGGAAATCATCATGGAATTGACTACTAAGAAGCAAATGATGCACTATTCAAAGTATTAAATATCAGGACTATTTGTTCACCCTAATCCAAAAAAGTGTACATCTTAGGTCTCTTTATTCAAACATCAAAAAATATTTTTTATTTTTTCAATTTTTTTAAAATATTAAACATTTAAAAGAATTCTAACTTTTAGAATGAGTGGCGTTAGCATTTCTCATTATAAATAATATTATTGATACGTTCTATAATGATGTGTATATTTTATATGTTTTACAGTCATGAAGTTTCATTTAAGATGAGATTTAGATTTCTCAAGAATACGTTTGGCTCACTCTACGTAATATTATAAGTTATTTCTGCATAACTAAATATTTAAAATTTCTAAATCTGATTGAATTAATGCAATAATATAACGTTGGTTTAAGTATATATAGAATTATTATGTTTAATTTATTTTATAAAATTTAGTAATTCTGACAATAAAATATAATCTATTTTAAAATTAGACTTTGTGGCCAAATTTAATATTATTTTTTACTAAACTATATAACTTTAAAAATTTGAAAATTTACATATAAGTATAAATTTAAATTTTAAATTTTAAATTTTAAAATTTTAAAATTAAAACCTAAATTAAAATTTTAAAATTTTAAAATTAAAATCTAAATTTAAAAATTAAAATTTTAAAAATGAGGTATTGAAAAAATTTAGGAGGGTTGGAGGGATAAACTTAATTATAACTTTATATAACATATAAGATAATCTGTCATTAGTAATACGTGATACATACCCACCTGCTCCGTAATATTTTTGGAGATATTCTGTACTATTTGTAATACTATATTACCAACCATATTATAGATTGAATTAATCAAACGCAGTAATTTTTTTTTTTTTTTTTTTTTTTTGAGAAATGCAGCATGCTACCGCTTCATTCAAAAGGGAAATGAACTTAGCTACAGGACAGAGGCCATCAGGCCTCAACCCAAGAAGGCTCAGAAAGCACAGAAAGTGGAAGAAAAAAAATGGAAGAAAAACAGAAGAAAAGGAAAAACCAAACGGACGACGACGACGTGATCCCCGAACTTAAGTACAAAACCTAGACCACTGCGATCGGTTCGTACTGATTTCGGCAAGGACAGCACGAAGGCAGCGGCTCTTGTTCTCAAAAACCCTTCTATTCCTTTCGAGCCACACTGACCACCAGGTGGTCTCGATGGTGGTGAGGGTCCTAGCGCCCCAAGCCCCCCTCCTTAGTGCGCCGGCCTCCCAGAGCAAAGCCACGGTCGAGCAGTTGCGGATTTCCGCTTTGGTAGGTAGCAGGGTCTCCAGAAGCGAGGAAGCGTAGGTACAGGATAGAAAAAGGTGGTCGACGGTTTCGTCAGGGCCCAGGCAGATGGCACAGCAGGTTGGTCCGGGCCAGTTCCTTTTGTGGAGGATATCTCTGGTCATTACCCTCCTCCGAAGCACGAGCCAGACAAAGATCTTGACCTTCATAGGCAGCTTGATGCTCCAAAGCTTGCTGAAGCGGTCGTCCAACTCCCCACTGTCCTGTAGGAAGCAATACATGGACTTTACTGAGAAGCGGCCAGTGGTGGTCCAGCGCCAGTGGTAAAGATCAATGCTGTTAGTTGGTTGAAGGTGCTGAACGGTCGTTTTCAGGGCTTGGATATCGTCCCCACGGATTAAGGAGTCTCCTTCGAGGCCATCCAGAATAGCGGCCCAGTTCCAGCCGTTGTGATCAAAGCAGTCGCTAACCCGTAGGCTTTTGCTGGTGATCCACTCGAAGATAGCAGGAAACTGGGTAGAAAGGGGCGAGTTTCCAGTCCATATCAGACCAGAAGTTAGTCCGCGTTCCATTCCCCACCGAAAGTGTTGTGCCGCACTTAAAGAGCTCTCGCGTGCGCAAAACACTTCTCCACCAGTGAGAGTGAGGCAGGAAGGATGAGCCCTCGCGCAGCGGTTTCCTGCGGTGGTAGTAGAGCCTCGCGACTAGCAGTTCCCAGGAGGGCGGATCCAAGGAGAGGAATCGCCACCACCACTTGACCAGAAGGGCGGTGTTGAAACTATCGAGGTTCAGGATTCCTAAACCCCCATCTTTTTTGCTTCTGCAGGCCGTCTTCCAGTTCACCAGGCAGCTACCTCCCGACACGGACGTGCTTCCCTTCCAAAAGAAGGCACGGCGAAGTTTGTCGATTCTTCTGATTACCCAGCCTGGGGCTCTGAAGACCGAGAAGAAGTAGAGCGGTAGATGTGATAGTACCGAGTTGACCAGAGTCAACCTCCCCCCATAAGAGAGAAGCTTCGCTTGCCACCCGTTGATTCTTTGCTCGATCCTGGAGATTAGGCGCCTCCAGTCTTCCTTCGGTGTGATGCCCCTGCCCAGTGGAAGCCCGAGGTACCGGATCGGGAGCGAGCCCAGCTTACAGCTTAGGATCGATGCTAATCGCTCGCCTTTTTGGTTCCTAGTGCCGAAGTAGAGAAGCTGTGATTTAGAAGTGTTGATTTTAAGTCCGGATGCCCATTCGTAGACCTTCCACATAAAGCGGAGGTTTCGAACCTGTCTGGGCTTGGCTTGGCAGAAGAAGATTGTGTCGTCTGCGAATTGGATAAGGGTGGTTTTCGAGCCCCTTGAGGGTCCAACTCCGTTAAGCAGGTTGTTCTGGACGGCTCTGCTCGTCATACGCGCCAAACCTTCAGCCACCAGGAGATAGAGGAAGGGTGATAGCGGGTCGCCCTGACGGAGCCCCCTCTTCATCTTGAACCATTTGGTGGCGCTGCCATTCACGAGGATGGCTACTTTCCCGTTGGTGGTGCACTGGTCGATCCACCCGCACCATTTCTGGTTGGCACCAAGACAATGGAGGATGTGTCTGAGGAAGCTCCAGCTGACGTTATCAAACGCCTTCTCGAAGTCCGCCTTTACTCCCATACAGTCGACCTGCTTGGTAGCTCCCCAACTGACAAGTTCGCTGGTCGTGACGAAGGAGTCAAGAATGAATCTGCCTTTTAAGAAAGCACTCTGGGTCGGGGAGATGATCTTGTCAAATTTGGCGAGAAGTCTGTTGGTGAGCACCTTAGAGATAATCTTCTGGACGCAGTTAAGCAGACTAATTGGTCGATAGTCGCTGGCCTTGCACGCCCCTTCGGATTTCGGGATTAGGCAGATGTGCGTGTAGTCGATGGGACCCGTACTCAGAGTACCCTCGAAAAGATCGTCGAAGATCCTGGATAGATCACCCTTGATGACGTCCCAAAACTTCTGGTAGAAGACCAAGCTGAAGCCGTCCGGCCCAGGCGCCTTGTCCCATGACATTTGGAACGTCGCCCTTTTAATTTCCTCAATGGTGAAAGGGGCGGTGAGGTCAGCGGAGCTCAGCGCTGTCTTGTCAGGGAAGAGGTCGCTCCAGTCCCCACAAGCGGGATGGGGAAGAAGGTCAGGCGCAAAGCGGTCCTTGAATTTCTGGTAGAAATAGTGGCATTTGTCTCCTTCCCTTTCCAGCGTGATTCCCTCATCCTGGACATTCCCGATCCGGTTGGCGCGTTGTCGGCCGTTGGCCATAGCATGGAAGAATTTAGTGTTCCCGTCCCTTCTTTTAGCCAATGTTGCTTGGACCTGGTTTTCTAGAGAATCTCTTCATCCGCGATGATGGCTTCCAGCTGGCGCCTCAACTCCGCCCTGCGAGAAGACTCGCTGGGGGACAGGCACTGTACTTCCTCAATGATGTCCAGCCTCTAAAGCTCCTCCGCGGTCGCCTGCTTGGTTTTACGGATGCTGTAGAAGTTGTTGATCCGCCACTCCCTGATGCGCTTGCGGCAGTGTCTGAGCTTCGCGGTGAAGGTGAGAATGCTTCCCTGCCTTCCTTGCTTGTTCTCGATTTCCTGCCACCAGATCGGGACCAGCGA
Organism: Tillandsia leiboldiana; assembly: GCA_029204045.2. Lineage (NCBI taxonomy): Eukaryota > Viridiplantae > Streptophyta > Magnoliopsida > Poales > Bromeliaceae > Tillandsia > Tillandsia leiboldiana. Next base: position 52,832,955 of record CM055061.1, read on the forward strand.
GACGAAGTCAGTCCTGGTAAGCCAGACCTTCTCAAATCTGAAGGGGCAGGGAGTGCGATTCGTCTGAGTTTTCAGAAGGATGGGGGAGTGGTCAGAGATAATCCGCGGGAGCGCCGATACAGACGAAAGGGGGAATGCCGAGTCCCAGTCAGTGGAGATAAGGAAGCGATCCAGCTTGGCAGTAATTCTGACATGATTACATGATAAAATAATTCGAACCAAAAACGTCATAAGGCTGCTTTTGGTTCACGTATAAGCTAGAGATCTCTTATTTTAGGGATAGGTATAAATTCAAGAACAAGTAGGAATAAGACTAATTTTGTATTTGGATGAAAATTGGATTGTTCCTGTGAATAAGAAAAATAGTGTTTGAATAGTTAGATTGAAATAGCGAGATTAAGAGTAATTATAATTCTAAAATAATAATATTTAATCTAATTAATTAATATAAAAATATTAATTAAATAATAATTTAATTTATTTAATTAAATATTGCTAGATAACCCTAAATATTAATTGATAAATTAATAAATAATTTAATTAATTAATTTAATTATTTAATTAACTACAAAATAATTTAATAAATTAATTAGTTAATTATCTAATAGTTAAATAATTAGTTAATAAAATAATAAAATTAGTCAAAATATTAAATTAATTAAAAATTAATATAATAATTAAAATTATATTTATTTTAATTAAGCTTATTATCAAGTGAGAACAAACTTTTTTTTAAGAAAAAATACTGGAATAATAGTTTCAGCCTTATACTAACTTATTCCAGAGAGACAAAAATTACTGTTTTTATCCCGATCAAATACGTATGAGAAACAAGACTGAAACAAAGCTTTATTCCAGAACTTGTTCCGATCCAAACACTGCCTTAATAAGGGTACGACAAGTCGATATCCTATGCCGGCCCGTGAATCTAGATTTTAATTTTGAGAGGTAATGATATCATACTGTATGTTCGGGCTAAGCGGGTAAGTGATTATACGGGCTGGGTCACGGGCCGGCCCTTTTCCATATTTTATTTTTTAAAAAATTTTAAATTTATTTATTATTATTATTTAATATTAAATTCGTACTAAGTTTTAGAGAGTATTCAGATAATTTTCTAAGAAAAAACTTGATGAAGCATAAAAGTAAAAAATAAAAAGCTACCACAAGGCTCAAATGGGCCGGATCATGGCATGACATGGGCCTGTTGTGCTCGGCCCGTTTGACGACGACTACTCTTCGTAATCATCTCACTCCCCCTCCTCGGTCTCCTTCTCCATTTCCCCCCCTCGGAGACCACGACAATGGCGATCTCCTCCTCCTCCTCCTCCTCCCCCAAATAGGGGGCTAATTCACCCACCGCAGCCCCAATAACCCCCCCAATTTCTCCCCCAACACACGCTATAAATGGACCACAGCAGCAGCAGCAGCAGCAGCAGCAGCAGCAGTGGGAGCATCATCGACTCCCTTGGGGTGGAGATCGTGGGGGTGATGTCCCCCGTCTCCATATGCATGCTCCTCGTCGTCCTCCTCATCTCCACGCTCACCTCCCCCTCGTCCACCTCCGCTTCGACGACGACCCCGCCCCCGATCACCGCCGCGACCCTCGTCTACCTCGAGTCGCCCTCCGACTCCACCTCGCACAAGCTCCTCGGCGCCCTCCTCAACGCCGCCGCGTTCGTCGCCCTCGTCGCCATCGTCACCTTCCTCCTCGTCGTCCTCTACTACTACCGCTGCACCTCCTTCCTCCGCCTCTACATGCGCTTCTCCGCCTTCTTCGTCCTCTCCTCCATGGGCGGCCCCCTCTTCCTCGCCCTTCTCCGCCGCTTCGCCGTCCCCCTCGACGCCCCCTCCGCGCTTCTCCTCCTCCTCAACTTCTCCGCCATCGGCGTCCTCTCCCTCTCCCACCCCGCCTTCCCCTTCATCCTCCGCCAATCCTACATGGTCGCCCTCGCCGCCATCGTCGCCGCGTGGTTCGCCCGCCTCCCCGAGTGGACCACCTGGGCGCTCCTCCTCGCCCTCGCCGCCTACGACCTCGTCGCCGTGCTCGCCCCGCGCGGGCCCCTGCGCATCCTCGTCGAGCTCGCCTCCTCCCGCGACGACGACCTCCCCGCCCTCGTCTACGAGGCGCGCCCCACCGTCGCCCCCTCCGCCTCCGCCCCCTCCCCCGCCTCGATCGGCTCCGTCGAGCTCCAACCCATCGATCCCCCACCGCGCCGCTCCCCTACAAACCCTAATACCGACGATCGCGCCGTCGTGGAAATGGCGGATCTGGACGAGGAGAGGTCGCCGCTGGTGCCCGGCGGATCATCCGGCGGAAGTGGGCAGAACAACGAACGGGTTGTGCGCTTTGCGGAGCCCTCCGATCCCGCTGTGATCGAGATCGCGAATCCGGACGAGGAGGAGATGGAGGAGGCGCGGGGTAGGGGTGCTTGTGAAAACTCTAACTCCGATCACGCCGTGGTGGAGATCGGGAATGCCGAGGGAGAGACGTCCCCTCTGGTCCCTAGAACCCTAGAAGGGCGCCAGGAGAATCCTCCCCAGAGGAGACGCCGTTCTTCATCACCTTCCTCCCCTTCCTCGCCGACTCAGGAGGTTGAGATGTTCGAGACCACGAGAGGAATCAAATTGGGCCTCGGGGACTTTGTCTTCTACAGTGTTCTTGTCGGAAGGGCGGCGATGTATGATCTCATGACGGTGTATGCTTGCTATCTGGCCATCATCTCGGGGCTTGGGTGCACGCTCATCTTGCTTTCGGTTTGCCGGCATGCGCTGCCTGCTCTTCCGATCTCGATAACCCTGGGTGTCATGTTCTATTTCTTGACTCGGCTGCTGATGGAGCCGTTCGTGGTCGGGGCGTCGACCAACTTGGTGATGTTCTGACTGAACTCTTTTACTGTTTCTCTTTTTGATTTTATACACAATAGGAATGTGAATCCCATTGTTTTCAACTTGGTGATGTTCTGACCAAACTCTTTTACTGTCTCTATTTTTGATGTTATATGCAATAGGAATGTGAATCCCATTTCTCTCAAAAAAAAGGGAATGTGAATCCCATTGTTTTCTGATAGTTATATCTAGTTGAATCTCACTGAAGCTTCCTACGGTAAATGCGAGAATCTCGTGCAATTGGAAGATCATGATTGTCTATTTGTTTCAAATTGAAATGGTTCATGGGATTTTTAGCCCCGTTGATGCCTATGGAAGTTGTTTTAGTATAGCTGTTCAAGGAAGCCCTAAAAGACCAACATACGAGACAGCATTTGCTTTGCCTCTTTTAATTGAAAGAGCTCAACACTACGTGATGCATTACCTCCATTTGACAGACCTAAAAACATCCCCTCTGTTGTTCTATTTTCTAGCCAATTATCTTTCTTGTGTTTTAATTGTCACCAACTTACTGTAATGTTGCTTCTAGATGCTTTGATATTGAGATTATGATCACTAATGCAGACAGTCCATATTTTGTAACATAAAGTGCTATATTAGAAGCTTTTCTTTAAGGTTCTCCATATTCCAACCTTATGATATCCCCTGCAAGGGACTCGAGAAATAGTAGCACGATGGCTTTGATATGGACTGTAAGGGAACTCGTAGAGCCATTACAGAGCAACTGGATGGCGGCAGTGGGATATTGACACCAGTATATTCATTCAACTCCTATTGTTTGTGCCACGGGAAGCAAAACTGTAATTTTTTATAGCTTCTGCTTCCCAGTTCTTTAGAGCACAGGATAACTGCAAGAGCTTGTGAGTTACTTTTAAAAATTATGGTTGCATGTGGTTCTCAACTAATTCATTCTTCTAATTGGGATTCTGAGAAAATGGAGACATAATTGAGATCAAAGAATTGGAATAACAACTAAGAAATAAGAAATATGTTAATATAGGTACCGAGAGTTGATTTCTGTCCCACATTCAAGCTGAAATGCCAGTATTATTTGCTCTTTACTGGTCAGTATGTGGATTTTGATTGAATCAATGTTAAGACTTATGGTAACAACACCCTGATAATACACTCATGGGCTAACTGTTATTTTAGTATTGATGGCTTGTTCTTTTACTCTTTTGTCTACCTCAGCTTAACTTCAGAGGATTTATTTTCTCTTAGTATCTAGAAGAAACCCTTCACTTATTCTCTTGATTCCTATTTTCTTCTTCATTTTTTTTTATTCTCTTTCTCTTGTTTGGTTCATTTATTTGATTATAGCCATTGTGATATAGCTGCTTGGAGATTCTTATTATGGCTATCCAGTACTCTTATTATATTGAGAAGAGTAAATATATTATTGCATAAAATTAGAGTAAGGATGGCAGAGATCATGGAGGAGAAGGTTCCAGTGAGTGGGGGACTTAACTACTTTTCTATAGCCGCCAAATCATATTTGGTGAGAGACTGTGTTCTAACAACTTGTTTTGACTGCATATAGAGATTATTATAGAAGTTGCCATATTACATGTTATATTTATCGATAGATCTTGGGTATCAGGGTGGCTGTAGCAAAGAACAACAGACACTTTGATGGAATTGTCACACATAAAATCTTTCTTTCGTAATATCTGTATCATTGTAAATGTGCTAATTCCGGCAAGGTCTCTTCTATTACTCTGGCCCAAAGAGTTCATTTGTTGCAGCCTGTATAGATAGAGTGTTCTAAGTGATTTGCATACAGATCATGATCTTTGGACATCCCTGTTTCGGAAGAAGGTCAATGAGAACTTGTGACATGATACCATTTTTTGAATCGCATATGTTTATTCACCAAATACAACAATAGTGTACCTTATTTGTTTGCATGGGTGAAAATGTCCAACTATTTGTGAACTATCTCATCCCCAAACTTGCAAACTGATGAGGTCTATTGAGTATTCACCTCTTCTATTGTTTGATCTATCAAGTTGCTCGTGAGAGTCAAAAGTCTCTCTGAAGTTCTACTGTGAGAAAAAAAGATAAAAGAGCGTCAGGATATTTCATGTCATGTTAAACTAAATCAATTTGTATCATGTGAGCATTTTGTTATACCGCATATGACTAATCGCATCTTGTGTTTCTGCTCTAAAGTTAGCATTAAATATCTCATGGCGGATTTTCTATCTTCATATTAGGTCTCAGTTTCTTCTACCATTTCTGGTATTTTCATATTTTGTCTCAGTTTCTTCTTTCCTTTCTGGAGATTATTATCTATCCCAGTCTGTTATTCCGTCAATAAGTCCCAATGAGGTTATATTATGAGAAACCGGAAAGAGGTCTATCTGTTTCATGTATTGCTGAATCTGAGCTGAGTTTGTGTTATTGAAGTGCATATTATGATGTTACTGATAGATTTAATTCGGAATTAGCTTATTATGGATCAGGATGTTGTCATGTTCTTGACAATCTACAACTACTGTTTTTATTGGTTTCTTGATCTTCAAATGTTACCTGAGAGTATATACAAAAGAAATGGAAATACTAATCATTTTTGTCTTTCTGCTTGTTATTTACTTAAGCCCTACTTTGAATTTAAGATCTTTTCTTCCTGTTGAGGTGCTAAAAATATTGGAAAATTCATTGCTCTAAATACTGTGTTCTCTCTTTTAGTGGTTGTTTTATGATTATGTAGCAGTGGCGTGTGTTTACATAGATGATTGGTATGCTGCTAATTAATAGGTACTTAGAAAACTGCACATCAAGGTCTTGTATGGTATTATTACTATTTTTAATTTTTAAATATAAATTATATAATTAGAAAAAAAAAAATTAATTGTTATAGTTGATTTTTTTGTAATGTGTATTTAATGGGATGAGAAAAAAAACCCACATAGGCCCTTATAATAACATATTATTAGCGGTAGGTTCGTGAGAGAGAGGGAAGTGGAAAGAAACTAATGTGGGTGGCACAAACCATCAAAGAAGGCTTAGGAGAATTTTGGTCCGTTTACATGTTGGTATTCTTGGAGCTCTTTAAAAATTTTATAATTCACTAAGAAGAGATATCAGTAATATACAAAGACTTTTTAGCACCAAAATTAGTTTTGCAATAAAAAATTAAATTTTAAAATGTGAAATTGTATAAAACATTTTTCAACTATCATTCATTTTGATTTAACTATTTAACCTTTAACATTTTTTTTTATTATATTGTAATTTATTTGATTTGAGCCAATTGTTGACTCTTTAATTTTAAAATTTGAATGCATCGTTCACCTTTACAAATTTAGTTACTACATACTATATAATTTATATAACTATGAATTTATTAAAATAAACAATTAGCTTAAATTTTATATTCGAAAAGCCAACAAATTATTTAAGTCAAACAAATTAAAAGGTTGGGTACTAAAATTTAAATTTTGAAAGATTGGATAGTCAAATCAAAGTGGTCTATAGTTCAGATAAGTTTTATACATTTTTATCTTTTTAAAATTTTATTTGTTAAAATTTAATTGTGTTTACTGTTGTTAATTTAAGGACTGAAGTGACATCGACTAACAGTGCGAGGTGGGAAGGCCAATTGTAAGTCGCTTTGCTTGTCCTCTTCCTCTTGTTTCACAATCATTTTGTACAACAAATTTCCAGTAAATACCTCAAATTCCACTAGCCCAAATTATTGGACAATGTGTTCTCGCGCCATCTAAAATAGTGATAGGCAAAGCACAAACCCCCTTAAGTACCTAATTTAAGCTTTCAGAAAGATTCGTGGTCATCAACTCAAAGTATCGTTCTCCTTCAAATGCTCTTGCCCAATACTCTTTGAGGTATTTACTGAGAATTTGTCATAAAAAGTGATTGTGAATGAAATTTGAGATATACTAGAGATTTAGAAACCTCTTAAAAGCGGTGAATGGTTCCGGTTTAATAGGAAATTTAGAAGGCGGTGAATCGTTTGCCGTCTTCTTGAAGACAATGAATCGTCCATCGTCTATTTGAAGGGGGTCAACGATTTACCGATTTTAGCATAATTATCCACTGTGGCGTTGCCAACTCAGCGCCATGGTAGATAATTCTGCCAAAAGCGGTGATCGTTCACCGCCTTCAAGAAGACGGTGAACTACTCACCGCCCTTCTAAATTTTCTATTAAAGCAGTGAATCGAAGGCGGTGAATAATTCATCGCTTTTAAGAGGTTTCTAAATTCTCAGCAAATACCTCAAATTTCATTCACAATCATTTTGTACGACAAATCTCCAGTAGATACATCAAAGACTATTGGGTAAGGGCATTTGATGGAGGACGACGCTTTGGGTTGATGACCACGAATCTTTATGAAAGGTTAAATGGGATACTTAAGGGAATTCGTGCGTTGACTATCACGGCTTTAGACGGCGCGGGAACACATTGTCCAACGATTTGGATTCATGGAATTTTAAGAACTAAGTGGTATTTGCTTCATTTCTGTAAGCCCGGCTCCTTAAATAGAGACATTACATCTTCAAGAGATCTGATATCTTTAAGACTTCTTGCTAATATTGCTCTAGTTGCGGGCTAAGAGTGTAAAAGGTGAAAAGAGGTCAGTGTAACCTGGTTGTAGATGATTTCTTCTTTTGTATATAAAAGTGATTAGATTGGATAATTACTATATTGCTTCTAGTTTTTGTGTTGGTAAAGCCGATACACTGCTATGTTTTCCTCCCTAATATCCTACACCTTCTTAGTTCAACTACCCATCAACTAATCTTCCTGCATGGCTGTTAGTTTTTCCCTGATATAACTTTTAAGTTTACGATTATAAATACAATTTATAACTGTCGGTCCTTTGCTTTCATCATATCAATGTGGATTGTCTCGAGAAAATTTAATCACTTATTTTCTTGACGTATTCTTTATAGTCTGTGCTCCAGATACTAGAATAAATATCCAACGATTGAAATTGGTTAGTGTTATTTAATTGGTAGTCTCCTTTCTCTAATTCTTTTCTTTTCTTTTCCACGCTGAAGAATTTTCTGGATCGTCCTACTGAATTCCTTCTTTATGGTTGCAGCAGCCCTTATGGATATAATCTTTACTTGCAAATGGTTGATATCATGTATAAGCATTAACAGCCTTTTTCTTTCAGATTTTCTTTTCAGATTTCTCATCTCTGCAGCTTTCTGTTGGGCTCAAAATTTCTGATAAAACTGAAGGTACTTGTTTACACGAAAGCACAGATTTTCATCTCTATAAATCAATGTACCATGCTTGCTTTGTATTCGTTTACTTATAATGATACTCCTTCCGCACTGTTTTTTTTTTTTGCTTCTAAAGTGTTGCTTACAAGTAATGTACTTGCTCCATCAGGGTCGTTCAAATGAGGAGGGGAAAAAAAAAGGTAAAAAAGAAAATGTTAACAGTGAGGTGTTTGTGGCCTTTAACTCTAGAATCTGCATTATTTATTATTCTTCTTTAGGTAATTTTAACTGATTTCTCTGTTCTCTCGTTTACAACCAAAGCTCCTCTGGTAGCCTAATGTAGGTTTTTTCTTCTATTTTCTCTTTATTTTATTTTATTTTATTACTCTTTATGCTTACTTTGCTCTTCATTCTTCTTACTCTCATAAATTTCTTCACTGTGAAGTTCTACTTCAACTCATATTTCCAAGATCTGCTGTGTACCCAGTACATGCATTTGTTGTCATTGTTTTCTTTTCTTTCTTTATACTTTGATAATTTGATAGAATTGACTTTTCTTAGAGTGAATCTGCACCATATGTTTTATAAGTTCTTTTATAGTTGTATTTGCTGTTGTTGGTCGTCATTGTTTCTGTTGTTTTCGTTTCCCATCTTATTGTGTGTGTGTATGTGTAGTTCTTGAAGAAACGTGTGTGTGTGTGTGTGGAATAGGGATTGAACCTATTCTATTTAACCAGATTATAAGCAGGTTGGGTATAGATTCAGAATTTGACTAGCTAAGAAGATTCTAACCCCAGTTGGCCTGAACTATTTGTATTGATGATGGTTTGGTAGTTTAATCCTATAAATTGCATTGTGCATGCTTTGATTTCTTCAAATACCTAAAGCTAGAGCACGAGTCAACCAAGGGTATCAAAACTGAATAATATCAATATATCGACTTGATGCTTCAGGTTAACATGAATCGAGCAATATCAACCTTCATAGCCCTAAACCCATTATGTTTTGCTTTTTAGAGTTACATTTATATGGTCAGGTCTTTTACTTTCGAAGTTCGGTCTAAGTTAAGATCAAGGGGGTTGTCACGAGAGTGTTCTGAAGCTAAACTTATTCTCTTCTTTGAGGCTAAACCTTTGGGTTCTACTGAGAGGTTGGTAGCCTCCTATGTAACCCTTTCTCCTTCTCCGGTGCACTTTTTATTGCATAGTGTTTTTTGGAGCTTTATTTTGATGGTTTTTTATTCTCTTTGTATATGTCATTTTGATACTCTCGGAAATTATCGAATTTATGGTTGGAGTTATTTGACAGTGTTCTTCAAAGCCCTTCTGTCTTGAGCATTTTAAAAGTTTGGATTTCGGATTTCGTTTGAACCATCATTGTGCTTTTCTCTTCACTAATCTCTGCATAATTATTTCTCTACCGTACATGGTAACGGCATAAATCATTTGATTTACATGTACTTGCTTCTCCCTTCTCTTTTTTTCTCTTTTTTTTCATTTGTAATTTATAATTTCACTTGCATTTTATACTGTTTCTGAGGAGTGCCATTGAATTTTCTGGGCGAAACAAGTTATCAAAATGCAAAGTGGTACTGTGAAATGTAGAATGTGCCAAACCTAAGCCTGTAGCAACTGTTATCTTCTTTGTTCCCTGCATTAAATATTTCCATACCCAATAAACTAAGTGTATTATATAATTCATAATGGGAATCAAATCTCTAATCAGATCTCTAGGGGGGGGACAGCAGAAAATAATGTCTGATGTTATCTCCCACAATAAAATATATTCTTCAGGTGTGCTCTTGCAAGATTGGCTATGTCACAGACTCGGAAAGTAAGCCTTAGACAACTACTAAAATTGTGTGGTCACTCACTTTGGTCTTATTTCGAGAATTTAATCTTAAAGATGCAAGCACATTGTTTCTTTCTTCTGAGCTTGCCGTAATTAGCTGTTCAAACTTATTAGAGAAACAACACTTTTTTTTTGAATTTAAGTTAAATTTAAAAAAATTATATAAGACTAACATCCAAATTAGAAAAAGTAACCCCTGCAAAAATTGGAACAACATCCAAATTAGAAAAAGTAATGTTATATCAGTATATAGTATCAGCTGTCCAATCACCTTTTAAACAAAAGAAAGAAAGAAGCAAGAGTTTCTCTTTATTGAGTAGTCTCACCATTTCATTTTTGAGAAACCAAAATTTGAAAATTTCGCAAAAGCTACTTATGATTCTGCAAGATTTTTTTATTATTATTAATTACTTTGGGGGATTCTTTCAATTCCTTAAAGATCATTTCCTTCACGATTACCTTCTCCTACTTTGCACTAAATACGGATACGCTTTCATGAGTTTCGACAACATCGTTGATCAATTCAATGATGTGTACTATTTTAGCTACTCCAGTTCTCCCAAATATGAAAGCTTTGGCAATATTTTTGATCAATTCAATGATGAGTACTGTTGTAGCTACTTCAGTCCTCCCCAAGTAGTACAATTTTTTATCCAAGTTAAAAATCTGCAGCTTCAATACCTTTTAGAAAGATTGATACTTTTGTATTTAACTGTATAAGAACACCTCTGCCCACTGGAGCACTTGGAGGAGATCTCATGTCAATCACTATCTACAAAGGAATCATATATATATATAGCTACAGCTCTAATTCTAGTATTTCCTGTTAATTATTGTACCTCATAAGTCACACTAATTTATTGATTGACAGTATACTGACCCTTAACTGCCAGGCATCTTGCCTTGGGAGAAAATGACATCCAGTACTACTGCCCAATAATTGTGGTGCTCTTACTTAATTCAACTAAAATAAAACAGATTTAGATGCAATTGCTACAAGTTAAACTACTATGTCTACGTATTTATGTGACAATCTTATAACATTATCCTAATATGTGACAAAAATTTAAGGAATATGGTACATCAATTGGATGGCATTACATTATAGCTTTACCTTAATATCAACTACCTGGCATTGTTATTTTGACTAATATATTATTGAAAGTAATCTTCTTAATTTCCAAATTCTTATGGTTGTCCTTGATAGAGTTTTTTTTTAATACATTAATCAATTTGAACAGAGTTCCATTAAATTCATAGATGAAACTAAAAATCTGCATATATATATATATATATATATATATATATATATATATATATATATATATATATATATATATATATATATATTATTGAGTTTCTATATTTTTAAAAGTATCAAGTTATTAGTATTTGTAAGTTTTTACTTTTGGATGAAAAGATGCGCGGTTAGAATGATATTGAAATCTTTGAGTTTAATAGGTGGTTGGTGGAATAGTATAATCTAAGTGGTGGAATTAATTAAAAGAATAGATCTAACGGTGAAAAATTTACAAACATTAAGTGATTGGTACTTTTACCAGCACCATAACCGGACTATATATATATATATATATATATATATATATATATATATATATATATATATATATATATATATATAATACTAAGATAACACCAAGATAACCAACAAATTTTACTGGACATTTCAACTTCAAAATAGTATGACACTATAGCATCACAGGATTTGTGACAAAGTGTAGGGTGTTTACAATTTAAAGATAAGGCAAAATCTATTATAATGCTCATGCCCTACACATTTTATGGTCATTTTGCAAAAGGACACTTGGAGGCTTGTAGCTTTCTAATGTCACAACAGGGAACAGCTGTGCTTTCCCTGTCCTAGAGAAGGGGCCCCTTGTGTGCTTTAAGAGTGTGATTTGGGCACCTTAATTGCTAGGGTTAACATATTCAAGTGCTAAGTGTGATTCTAAGAAGGACACCTTTGCAGCCCAAACATCAATTGCTATGTGGATGATTAGCCTCCACATGATTATATCTTTTTTAAGTGCACTAAGGATGAGAGAGAGACATTTGTTTAATGCTTCTTGCTAGGTTTTGAGAGAGGGATTGACCTGAGTTTTTTTTTACATGAGTGTGGAAAATACTATATAATTTTTTAAGAACAAATGTGGAAAATACTATGAATTAGCTACTTTTCCCAGATGGGGATTGCTACCCATTAGTTCACTCTGCCCTTTAATACAGCTTTCTGTACCTTCTCTGACATAAAGTGCTAAAAGAGGGAAAAAAATTAATTGTATTTTTAAGCAATAAATGATGAATGTATTAAATTTACTTAATCCTGTCAAATTTAATAAGATAATATTGGTTAGATTTAATAAATCTATTTACCAATGTAAAAATTCATATCTTGATTATTTAGCCTTAATCATTATTATATATATTATATCTTCAAATCAAATTCACTTGTTATATTTATTGTCAAGTTGCTTAAACTATGTACATCACTCTAAAAAAAAAAAAAAAATAGCATGCTATTCGCTTCATTTATTTATTTTTTAAAATAAATTTACCTGAAAAGCTTATTTTTTTTAGAAATAAAAAAGAAGTTTATTATTAAATAGGTAACACAACTAACCAAATAGAGCAAATCCTAAGAAATATGTTGAGGACAAAATTCCATTAAGAGTATAAATTCAAGGCAACAAATTAACTTAATTCCATGGTGCAAGACAAATTACATCTAGGTGTAGTCTCTAAAATTATCTTGTGAAAATATTAATTGATTCTTTCATATGATATTTCGCTTAGGAACAAAATTAAATGAAGGTCATCTTTTAGGCTAATTATAAATTTAAAACAACAACTTTGACCTCGATTTCAATTTCGTTCTCATAGTTTGAAGTGTAGTAATTTAGTCCATATTTTAGCTCCTCCATCTTGTTTCAAAAATAAGAGGTTTCAATTAATCAACTCTATTATCTATTGCATTAAAAATTGCCTTATTGTATTTATCACCAAGTAAGTGGTCCAATCTCGTCTTATATAGTATTTAAGTAGCTCTCCAAGAAGCATGGAGTTTGTATTAATTGTTTATGGAAATAGTGCTTAATTAAAACATATCAAAAGTTTTGTTAAAGTGATGCACCTATCATATCATAATGGATATTTAATAGATATATGCATTTAATATATATTTTCTCCATCTTTGAACGTAGATGCATGTAGGCCAATAGATGACAAATCCCATGAATCACTTGGTATATAAGCTTCAATTTAGTGGAAATGCATTAACCAAAACGTACTAAGAATTACCAACCTCACCAACTTATTCTCGCAGAATAAATGCTTAGTAATAACAAGTTGTATCTACTTTAATTATACGAGCTTCATGAATTTATTAGCATCATGTTGTTATGCGTACATGCATGGGTACTGGGCAAAAGGAGAACGTTGCATATGTATACATGCATAATAGAGAGCTAGAGCAACTAAATATGTATGGGGTGAAACACATTAAATGTAATATGTGTGAGCCCATTCATTTTCCATTTAAGACATTTTGTGACAACACATCATGTGATGCACCCTACTGCTCCTGAAAAAATGGCTTTGCCATGGTGTAATTTGTGTAGACATGGATGAGATTGATCATGATCCCGTTTGTATTAGCTTCGTCACGTGGAATGCATGTGGTTATTTCAATAATTGTATGTCATTTATTTTTTTTAGCTATTTGGCAAAAGTTATTGAATACTCTAAGAAGCAGTAACAAATCATTCTAAAATTTTTAAAATAAAAATTTAAATTTAAAATATTTGATCTGCTCGTGAAATAATCGTGGATCCAAAACAATTACAGTAGGATTTGTACTTGATTAACTAATGAACATTAATTGCTACAACACTAGTAAAATATTGCCTTGATAGCTTGTCACGCCTCGGCATCGAAACTGCGACCCGGGCTCGCCAACAGATTCGCCGCCCATACGGAAACCCCGTATAGACGAAGCGACTAACCTGCAAAAAGAATCAACTACAGTATACAGATATCAGAGCTGAAAGTAAACTACTAAAAACTGAAATCCAATCACTGTACAACTGAAAATAATATATATATCCATCTCCCCAAATACGATCGTATAAAAAGTCTTTTGATACAAAAACCCAAAAGGGAGATATCTCCAATAAATAAATCAGTGTACAAGATCTCAATACAAAAATATCCTCACTACAACAGTCTCTCAAACTGTAAAGTAAAGTACAACTCTATACCTCACAACAAAGGTCTCTCAACAAAGAAAAAAGAAGTAAACTAATCTACTGAAGCTCTCCTCTGAAGGGGGGTACCGCTACACTCTAACGACGGGTAGGGAACTAGCTAGCGACTCCCTCGAAACCGGTCAGCAACTGGAGCACAGGAACATGAGTAGAAGTCCCTGGGGAAAAAGACACCACGACGGGTGTGAGAACTACTTCCCACAGTAGTTCTCAGTGGATGCCGTCAACAAGCCCAACGGTCTGCCCACTAAGTCTACCAGAGGCATAAAGTAACAAAGTGATACGGAAGGAAAAGAGCTGGAAAGGATAACTCTACAGCTACTATGCCTCTATCTACTATGCTCAAAAGGAAAAAGAACACAGATGATGGTATGCATCCACTCACTACTGACAATATGTCACAAGTACTATGCTCACAGAAAACTCTACTATGACACATGCTATGCCATCACTCTCTCAATGTCACCCAATCTCAATGACTGTCCCACTTTGGACCAGTCAAACAAACCTGTGCTCATCTACTGCCACTACGCCCAAACAGGACTTGGTCTTACGTAAGGTGTCTCTCAAGGACTATCTCAATCTCAAGCGAACTCTAGTGTATCAACTAGTCGCATCATCGCAGCCTCGTCAGGCTCGGTATCATCATCGCACCCGGGGCGTAGCTCGAGGGGAGCGACCCCAACGAACTCAAGTATCACAAGTATCTCATAACTGGCATGAAATGCCAGGCTCAGCAGGCTATAATCCACGATCAAACAGATCGGTATCACAAAGCTCGAAACACAACTCAGTCAGAAAAGAACCTCGACTCAAATATGAAAAGCCCAAACACTCTCACGGCTATGTCGGAGAACCCTCTACGACTCAAGCTCACAACACTAACACACTAAAAGAAAGTACCACACAGCTGGGACCGCCGTCACTCCAAACGGCTCCCACACCAGAACACCAACCACATCGATAACTCAGGGAGGGCCGACACCATAAGGGTTTGGAAAATCCGATAGGCCGGTGCTAAGAACCCTATCAAACAAGAACAGACTCTAGGCACCGCCTATCGAAGTTCCCGGCCCCCTTACAGTTCGGGAACACGACAACCTCGGTACAACACGCAGAAGATACCAACTAGGGCCCGAAAGTTCCGGGAGGCCGACACCTACAACCCTATCAAACAAGAACCTGTTCCAGGCTCGGCCCCCGTGGCTTTCGTCCCGACAAAGGAATGGTCCCTAGAACCCAGACCACTCGAATCCTTACGAGTGGGAAAATTTACAGGAAAAGGTGTGACATTTGTTACTGAAAACCATTTTCACTCAACCCACGCGGGTGAGGACTAAAAGTAGTTCCCTTTTTGGAAAACCATCTTAATTTGAAAAGAAACCCATTTTAATGATTTTTAGTTCTTTTTAGGAAAAACAGTTAGAAAACAAGTGTTTACCCAAACCCCAAAGGGATGATGCCTTTGTCCAATCAAACAAGAACAGACTTCAGCGGCCCTTCGATGCTTGGAAGGAAACATCGACAGACTAAAATCATGTGTATGTCAAAAGGTTCTGGGTTCTAGGTCCAGCTAACACAAGCACACAATTGCCACTAACACAGTGGCGACAGCACAACAGGGATAGAAGACCTCCCGGGACTACCGTTTATCCAAACAGCTCCCGGCAAAGAAAAGTGACCCACTACATCTACCAGACTTCACTCTGCTCCCAAGCACGAGTGCAAATGCATCCCACACTAAAAGAAAGTCCCGACCTCTCGACCCACTATCCGGGCGAGGATAACACTATGTCCAGGAATAGAAAAACAGTGTGGGTGTCTAAACATAAATAACCCTAGCCCAAGTGAGGATTTTCTACTGGTCTGGTTACACATGCAACATATGACGGGGGTGCTAGGTCAAGTTCCAAGATACTTATATTAATAGATGATAAAAGGAATAACAATTCCTACAATCTGGCATGCTACACAAGAAAATAAACTATCATGCAAAGTCCTACATCAGTAGAATTACTGTACAGTCCATAAAACTTGGAGATAAGGCCACCCACCTCGGTTTGCCACCAATTGCTTGTAGACACTTGCAATTGGCCTCCACGCGATCCGCACTCAAAACGATGCCCACTGCCGGAGTCCGCACGCAAAACGGAGCACGCCGCCGGAGTCCGCACGTAAAACGGAGCACGATGCCGAAGTCCGCACGCAAAACGGAGTCCGCACGCAAAATAGTGCACGGTGCCGGAGTCCGCACGCAAAACGATGCACGGTGCCGGAGTCCACACGCAAAACGGTGCACGGTGCCGGAGTCCGCACGCAAAACGGAGTCCGCACACAAAACGGTGCACGGTGCCGGAGTCCGCACGCAAAACGGAGTCCGCACACAAAACGGTGCACGGTGCCGGAGTCCGCACGCAAAACGGTGCACGGTGCCGGAGTCCGCATGCAAAACGGAGTTCGCACGCAAAACGATGCACGGTGCCGGAGTCCGCACGCAAAATGGAGCACGTCGTCGGAGTCCGCACGCAAAACGGTGCAGTAAAATACGGTCCCTAACACAGATAAGAGCAAGGGATCAAATCTAAAGTCCAAAAGAACGCCCCAAAACTGTGCCAAAAATATCGTAAAAACAACGCGCGGGACCTACCTCGACTGCGTCGCGCCGTCCAATCGGCTCTTGGAAAACCTCGCGCGTTCCACGGGATCGCCGACGCGCCATCGCACCCTACGAACTCCCCTCTCTCACTCTCCCTTGCGCTCGGTTGGAGAAGAAAAGGAAAGAAGAGGAGAAATGGTGCTCGGGGTGGAGAAGGAAGAAGAAGAAGAGGAGAAGAAGAAGAAAAAGAGAGAGGAGAGGCTTCCATAAACCCGGTCCACGGGCCCTCCAATGAGGGCCCGCCGGCTGGCGGTCCACAGCACAGGGGCGCGCGCGCCCGGTCCACGCGCGCGCCCCCAGCGCCACGCGGCCGCGCCCCTGTGCGCCACGCGGGCGCGGCAAGGCACGCGCCACACGGGCGCGTTACACCGTGCCACCCACAGGCGCGGGATATGCCGCGCGCCACACGGGCGCGCGTCACCCGCGCCCGCGCGGGCGCGAGTGGGGGCCCGCCACGTGGCGGCCCCCGCGCGATCCGTGCCGAAGCCCGATTCCCCAGCTCGCACCAGTGCGCCTGCTGCGCGCCTCGGGCAGCGTGCCGCCGCGCCACCGAGCCGCGCGCCGATGCCTCGATTTCCGTGCCGTCTCGAAAAACGCGCACTTGCCTCGAAAAACGCGCGCATCACCCGGGCTCCGAAAAAAGTAAGTAAATAGTCCATTCTCAACGATTTCGCCGTGCTGAATCCAAAAACGATGTCAGTTTCTCCAAATTCTCGTCTGAAAATTTGCCGAATGCCCCTGGATAGCCCACTTGATCCGATTTCCGCGCCAGGGTCCAATTCTGAAGTCCGATTTGCCAAATTCCAACTCTAAAAATTCCCGAAGGCAACCGGAAAGGTAATTTTTTATCCAAACTTCGTCCGGAGTCCAAATTTGACATCTACGTCGCGCGAAACCACTTCTAAACACTCGACGGGTCCTCCAATTACCCACGTGATCTCTTTTTAAGCCCGAAATCCATCACTTGTGTCCAAATTGCTCACAAACACCACCGACGCACCACGCAGGCCTCCAGTGATGCAAACTAAATCCCAAATTGCATCACAAACTTATTTCTCGGGCCCGACATGCGTACAAACACATCCCAAAGGCCATTAAAAGCTGTCCAACAACCAGCAAACCCTACGCGGGGGATTTCGGAACCTCACATAGCTATTGATGTATTCCCGCATGATCTGCAGGTTCTTGTGTCTTGATTCTCTAATTTTTTTTATTTGATGTAGAAATAATAACATCAAAACAAAACTTAAAATTTACACAGATAAAATTTTTCTTTAACATTATTTTAGTACGAAATTAACTACTATATATGGTGATTTAATATATATATCCTATATGGCGTATCTATTACTGTAGAGATTTTCTCTAAGACTCCTTATAATAATGGACATTAATTACTCAACATTCACAATGAACATTAATTTCCTTTTTACTGGATGGCACAACGTCGACTGTATACAGTAGTATATATCTCCCGGTGTACTTATGTATATACGGCAGCGTATTCTACGGTGTTCTCCTAAAGTCGGCGCCGAAACACTACATATACATGACCTCCCCTTGTGAAGCCGCAACGATAATCCGCTCTAACACACATTTCCTTCGCTCTCTCTCTCTTTCTCTACCCCGGCCACTCGTATGGAGCGCTATAGGATCACACCGAGCTTCAACAATGGCAGTAGCCTCTCTCCGCGCCCACACTTCAACTCGAGCTCCCCCTTCTACCTCTCCGTCCCCACCAAGCCCTCCCCCTCCCCCTTCCTCCGCGGCGCCCCCGCGCCCCGCCCCGACGACGCCGAGCTGAGCATCTTCGACGCCGAGCGCTACTTCAGTGACGGCGCCGCCGCCGCCGCCGCCGCCGTCCACGACTCCATCCCGAAGCGCGCCTTGGTCGCCGCCGCCCCGGCCTCAGAAAGTTGCGACCTTTCGGCGAACCCGAGCGACTCCTCCGTCTCCTCCTCCGTCGACGGCTACGCGAGGAGCTCGCGCATCGGAGCCTACGCCACCCCCACCGCATCCTCCGAGGCCAGCTGGAACAGCCGCTCCGGCCTCCTCGCCAACCCCCAGGGCTCCGTCGCCGTAAAGGTGAGGCCTTTCCCCTCCTCTTCCTCCTCCTCCAACAACAACGCGAACCACCCCCGCTCCAAGGCGGGGGCGGCGCGGCGCCGCGGCCGATTCGGGCGCAGGTGCCCGTGCGCGGGGAGGAAGTCCGTGGACGTCGAGGAGCGCTACTCCGAGCCCAGGAGCCCGATCCCCTCCAATTTCGACCCCAGAAGCGCTTTTGGGCCCAAGAAGCAGAGCCTCGAAACAGGGGATCGGACACCACACGTAGAAGAAGAGGCCACGCAGAGGGAAGCGGATCAGGTGGAGGGGATAACGAAGGTGAAGATAACGCCCGGGAAATGGGGCAAAGGCGACGCCTTTTTCTCCCCAAAGAAGCCGCCTTTCTCGCTGGAGATGGGGCCGACGATGGTGGTGGGCGGCGCGGGGAGAGCGTTCGTGGAGGCGGGGGCGGGGACGTTCTCGTTCCCGGTGCTCGGCTCGCCCACCACGTGCTCGATCGAGGACCCCCCGCGCGACTCGCTGGAGGTGTTCCGCCCCGCTGAGGAGGCCGCCGCCTCCGCCGCGGCGGTGGTGGCGGCGTTGAGAAAGTCGGCGGAGCTCCACAAGAAGTCGGCGGAGGCGGACGAGGTGGGGAGCGACGCGAGCTCCGACCTGTTCGAGATCGAGAGCTTCTCCACGTCGTGCGCCGCGTACCGGCGCAGGGACTCTCTCGACGACGAACCGAGGAGGCCCGTTGTAGTCGGCGCCGGGTTTAGTAAGACCACGGAGGAGTCGGCGCCGAGCGAATGGGGTTACGCGCCGAGCGAGGCGAGCGTGGAGTGGAGCGTCGCCACGGCGGAGGGGTTCGACCGGGCCAGCGTCGCCCACTTCTCCAGCGCCGCTTCCGAGTTCAACGAGTTCCGATTCCACCAGTCCGAGCACGACCGCTTCGCCACCGACGTCACCAGCGCCGCCACCGCATCCAAAAAGAAGGGCACCAGCGGCGGCGGCGGCGGCGGCGGCGGCGGCGGCGGTTTGCTCATGAGCTGCCGTTGCGAGAAGGCAGTGAACGTGGGTCCGAACCCGGTCCGGTTCGTGCCGGACCAGCGTCGCCCCGTCGTGGCACCGGTTTACTTGGACGAGCCGGACCGTGCCTCAGGCTTGGGTTTGGGCTTGGCGAGGCTGGGAAACACAAACCCGGTCCGGTGCCACTCAGCACGGATGAGTCGACCGGTTCTGACCCGGTAAACCATCGTCACTCTGAGACAACCTAATCAACCGTTCGTTGAATGCAGTAGAACCACATAATGCATGCGAATGTAGTTGCAAACATGGTCATGTTAGATTATTGTGAAGTACGTACGTGAATTTGTGTAGAGCATTTTTAATTTCATTTGGCAAAGTTTTGGTGATGATGTAATAATAATAATAATAATAATGTGTTAACTTTTCCCAAAATAAAAGGAGCCATATATATATATTGTGTGTGTGTACACTGGAGCAAACTGCTTATGCCACTATGTGAGGAACCAATAGTATCTAATATTTAATTTGGTAGACACTAATTAATTAATGTGGAAATGTGGTTGATAAAGTGGAAAACAATTAACAAATGCCTAATTACATACTTTATAAGCAATGATTAGAAAAAATGAACGAAAACGATAAAGCTTAATTGTTTATATAAATGCACCATCCAAAAGAGACAAAAATTCTCCATAATCTCATAAACTTCGTGTGAGTTGTAATTTGTCACCCGAATATTAAATTATTTTATCCTTTGTATGAACCATTTGCTAAACTAATAAAGATTTTATGACGAATTAATTAATTAATTAATTAATTAATTACAACAAAATTACTAAGATGAATTACAAACTTGAACGAAACTTATAAAGTAATATTTTATGAGTTTTTTTTAATTCCCCAATTTTAAACATTACACGTAGCGCGTTGAGAGAATTAAACGGTGCATGCACGTGTGGATTCTCGTTTTCATCGTATGTGAAAGTTCAAATGCAAAGTAAACGTAACCTCGAAAAAAAGGACTCCTGAGCTCGTACGTGTCAGGATCTGCGCGCGTGGGTCGAGAGATTGTAAACGAGTGTAGGAAAATGCTTCTCATAATTTGCCCAATCATCATGTACAAAATAACATTGACCTATCAAAAATACGTACGTACATTATATATTTATAGAGTAATGCTTAGTTGTATACATCGAAAAATGCATCATTCTTTTGATACTAATTAATTATACATTTCCAATCATTTTAATCAATCTTTTTATAATATTAAAAATTTTAAAAAATTTATAAATATTTGGTTGCAGGGAGTATGTGGAAGATGATGATGATATATATATATATATATATATATATATATATATATATATATATATATATATATATATATATATATATATATATATAATTAATATTTTTTATATTTATATTAAGTAAATGGCACTGTAAGTTTATTTTCTGTCTCCAACTTTTGAATTCAATATTAGTAATTCTTAAACTATGAAAAAAAAACTAAATTGTGCCTTTTTATTTATTTACTATTAAAAAATAAATTATTACCGGATTCAGTGTGATTATACGTGTCCATATATTTATGTACTATATACGCTTAATTGACTATTTTTTTTAGAACAGCGTTAGATGTATAAATGTACATTTGGAGACTAAGTGCACTTCTTATGCCACAATTATTTGAGGATCTCACTCTTTACTCTCTACACGTTTTATTATTTTTTTTAATACTAAAATTTAACTTGAATTTTTGTGAACTCTAGAATAGAAAAGTTGTAAGCATTTTTTATTTTTTTATCGCATATTTGGGTCCTATTACTTTATTAAGTTGTAGATTTTTCTTTTAATAAAAAAGTTAGTGTTTATATTAAAATTAAAAATGAAAAAGATGAATATGCATGCGATGAATTCATTGTGTACGAACAGAAAAGAAAAACTAAGGCAGTGCTTAATTAGTTTTGGGTATATTTCTATAGAAAAGGGAATATGACCCAACTTGTACCCAAACAGTGGAGTTTTTTTTTGAGGGATCAAGTTATTTCTGTCAAAATGAATTAAATTGTTCTGAAACAGCTCGTTAAAAATTATTTTTTAAAAAAAATTAAAAATAATTTTATTTTTTTATTAGATAAATAGATATATAAATAAATATATTAATATAAATATTATTTTTATGATAATATATTTTTACTTAAATATTATTATATAATATAAATTAATTAAATATGATATCTAAAAGCCCCTGTATTTTATTAAGTTTTATCAATTTTTATATTATTATCTAAACATTTTATTTTATATTAAGTGTGTGTGTGTGTGTGTGTGTGTGTGTATATATATATATATATATATATATATATATATATATATATATTATTGAAATTTATAGTATAATTAAGTATATTGGTTGTATTATATTTTCATTACATATATTATGTATAAATTACATAAAATAAATTAAATATACTGATATAATTAAATTAAATTTTTACATACAATATTATATTATAAATTGTTACATAAAATAAATTTATATAAAATATACTGATATAAATTAATTATTTTATTTTTTAGATATAGCAATAGTAGTGTATTTAAATATTTCCGGTAAACCCTTTTTTTTTTTTATCATATTGACGAACAAAATTGAACGTCACGTCACTGCAAAATATAAGATCCGCATTTAACATGCAGTTTAGTGTCTTAATTAATTAGCAATTGCGCACATGAAATGAAATATCTTGGAAAAAGCTCCAAATCTTTTTTTTTTTTTTACCGTTCCTGGGGCCAAGTAGGCTTGTAGAAGCAACAGGAACCGTTGGATTTGGAGTAACAAAACTCAGTACTTTGTGGTGGTGTTAGAGGTTTAATTGTACATCAAAGTTAATTAGCTTGTGAGAAAAGAAAAAATAGTTTTTCTACAGCAACATAAATTGTACATCAATTAATTCTTTCTCCATCTTTTGATCTCTCATTTCGTTCTCAACTTAATTTGTCATGTTCGTGATGATCTTCTTTTTCATTACACTCTACTACAATTTTTGTATGCTTTGACAGTACTATAGTTTGTTAGTACGTTAATTACTAACGTGATCCAATTTTTTTTTTTTTTTTTTGAATTCTTTGTCATTTAAAAACATGCATTATAAACATGGCATATTTCAGCTTGATCTTATTATATATCCACAACTACTCAAATTAACTTAAAATTGATGAAAAAGTGTACACGAACAACTTGACTCAATTCACATTAGCTTAAAAAAGTAATGAAAAGTGCACGTAAATAGCTTGTCTTAGTTGTCCTATGTACACATTCACATTACAAAAAAAGACGGCTTTTAGTTAATATAAAGACGATTTAAACCATCATTATAATTCGTAGAAATAGTTCTTCATAGACGTCACCTCTACAACGTAGAGACTGTTTGAGTGAGCACTGAGGGGCTTAGAGGCAGTTTCGGCCGCTCTAATATTTTAATTTTTTATTTGATAGTTTTTTATTCTTGATCTATTAATAATATAAAGATAATTAAAATCATATCTTTAAATTTTATTATAGAAAATTTGAACAGACTCTACTGATATTAGCTTATAGAAGCACTTTAAACTATCGCTATAAAGATTGTTTTAGGCCGACTCTACAAATATTATTGTATAAATATAATAGGTACGTAAACGTAGTCTCAACCGTCTCTATCTTATATGTATATATATATATATATATATATATATATATATATATATATATATATATATATATATATATATATATATATATATATATATAATATTATATTTCTTACCAAAAAATAAAATAATAATAAATATAATTTAATATTTAATCAAAAAAAATATAGTAACAACGCAAAAATTAAAATAATTCTGAACGAATTCTCTTCCACTGCTTCATATATATATTACATGCATGTGGAGTATAAAGTAGTCCACTTCTTAAACCATTAATTAAACACATTATTGAACAGATCGAGACTCAAAACACGCCATGCAACATATGCTTCTCACAGGTCACATCTATATTCGCTAGCTAGTTTCAAATCTCTAAAGTCCAAAGCTTTTACTGGTGCTCATATGGGGATGTTGCATTACTAAGCAACACTCATCTCCACCTTTCATTTTCTTGTGGGGACCCATTTAAGTTCACGCTTTTATTTTTTGAACGTTTTTGGTCGATCCACTCACGCAGTAATTTCCAAAATCCATTAATAATTAATGTTGCAAAGGAAAAAAAATAAAAAATTACAATACAAAGTTATTACAAATATGGAAAAATTACATCATGGTATATATGTATATTACATAAATACGTTTAAATATATACACGTGTTGTTGCCGAATCTCGTGTTGACCGCTGACCTAATTCGATTTTCGATCGATTTCGGAATTGATTCCCTGGAGTGTGTCTCGAATCAAGCGAACGGGTTAAGTAGAAATCTGCTTAATCGAATTTTTCTCAATCAAATACGAAACGAAATTCTACCTGAGAAGATGAACTATCTAACAAACAAGAACTCAAAAAGTTTCAAAAAATTAACTCTTGGCCAAGCGCTTTGTATTACTCGAGATAGAAAAGATTATAGGGCTTAATTATAGAATTACTACTACTTCTATGAAAGTTGTAAAGAAAACAGTAAAACTACTCTAAGAATGTTGGGTGGACTAGTATAGAAAAATTATAGATGCGGAAATTAAAAGAATTAAAAAATTTGTGATCGCTAGCTAATACTATTGGAGGACTCTCTCTTACAAAAAAGTTCGTTTATTTATAATTTCGCCATTTTGGATAATGACGTATTTTTCGAATAATAGCGTATTGTTCGACTACTTTTTCTCTAAAAAATTTTTGGCTTTTTTTCCGACCACGTTCATTTTCGAATATTACGCACTATTATGAATCATGGCGTGATTCTTGATAATCATTAATATAAGGCGTTACTTGCCAAAATTGTGTCGATCATGAAATTTGCGTCCTATATATAGTTTCGTACTGTTCATTTTCGGAATTACTCCTACTAGATTTTAATTTATATCGCTATTCAGCTCATGCAGTTGAAAACCGACTTTCAATTCGAAAAGTTGTAATCAATCGGCTAAAGGATCGATGGCCAACTGTTTACTAGGATAGCCGATTCAAGTCTATTTTTTGTCAAAACCTAAGTATTTTTTATTGGCTCCAAATCGGTTGATCTGTTTGACTGCTCTTCGTATCATGTGTTATCCTTTACTTTAATTCTGTCAACTCAATCATGTTAATCGTATTTCTTGATGATTTTTTGTCTCAACAATACGTTTGCAACATGTTAAACTTGTTGCTGTAAAAAAAAAAAAAAAAAGGAGTCGCACAAAACTCGTGCTCCATGCATGCTGGATAAAATTCTACGTGCAATATGAAGTGCATGCACGTGCATCAGTGCAACAGCGTATTATTTTATCAGAACGAGTGGTGCGCATGCGACCACGTACGTTGCTTCAATACCCAAAATACGCATTATCTTCTTCTTCGGCGGGGCCGCATGATTTAAAGCTCCATCCCCAGCGGTTGGTGCTTTCGCCCACGGAGTCCGCATAGACGCGACCCCATATCTAACTCTATGTATGCGGATGCCTCCAAATCTTAGGCATCGTTAAGTGGAACTAGGGGGATAATTCCTTATCCCCTTTAGTTATACCTAAACATTTTTTTGGAGGGTGGGAACAAGCTGGTGGCTTGTTCCAACCCGAGCGGGTTATCCGTTAATCCGTTTGGGATGGGAACAGTTTGTTCCCACCTCAGGTGGAAGAACTCCACCCTAGGTGGAACAACTCCACTCTGGTATTTTTTTTTTTTTTCTTTTTTTTTAAAATTAAAAATTTTTAAATTATAAGATATTTAAATTTATAAAATTTAAAATTTATTTTTTAAAATTTATAAATTTTAAAATTTTTAATTTACTTTTTAATAAATCTAAAAATATAATTTTTTTATATTTTTTTAAAAATTGATTAATTTTAAAATTTTAAAATTTATGTAAAATTTTTTATAAATTTTTCAAAATTTATACTAATTTTAAAATTAAAATTTTTTGCTTCTACTTTTGTAATTTTTTGAGATAATTAAAATTAAAATTTTTAACATTTATAAATTTTTTAATTTTAAATTTTATAGCTTTTAAAATTTTTAACTTTAATTTTTAATAAATTTATCAATTTATAAAAATTTAAATTTTATTATTTTTATAATTTATACAAATTTTTAAATTTTAAATTTTAATTTTTAATAAATAATTTACTAAATTTTTAAAATTTTTAAATTTATAAATGTATATCTATTTTTATATACAAAATTTTGAATTTTAAAAAAAATTATAAATTTTAAAAAACCAAAATTTTTTTAATAATTTTTTTTATATATAAGTAAAATATAAATTTTAATAATTTTTTTAATAAACATTTTAAATTAAATATTTAAAACCATATTAGTAAAATTTTTATCTTAAAATAAAATTTTAGTTCTCTTTATTCTTCTTATCTTTTTTAACTTATAAAACATAATTTTTTTTATCTCCGTTATAATTTTTATATTTAATCAAACATATAATTACTTTAATTTTTATTTGCACCTGAATTTATACCGGAATAATCAGTTTTCGAAACCCATCGTGATTCCCCGAAATCCGGGGAAACGGTCGCTGTTGTGGTCCCACCCGCTTACACGTGGAGACTTCGGGTCCGTACAATACAGCGAACGGCGCGCGTGAGACTCGATCTGAGGCGTCCGTTTCTGATGCGTCGAGATTCGTGCGGGGTGGCCATGTGGGTATGGGCTGTTTCCGCTTGTTTGGTCTAAAATCGTGGTTGGATTGGATTAATAATCGCGTAGACCTGGTCCTCCACGTCACCCGTAGACATTTGATAGGTGCTTTGTTTTTCTGACGCGCGCGGTGGACCCGGTCCGTGCATATTCCCGTTCTAGTGGGCCTTGGGGATGCCACGTGGGCCCAGCCACGTGTGGGTTTGGATCGTAGTGAGTACCCGATCCAATTTGGATATGAGACCTCCCCATGCTCATGTGTCTACGATTGGGTGATGTGGGGGGTCTATGTTCCGTATAAAGATGCTATGATCTAGATATGGGACCCACAAATCTTGGATAAATTATTGCATGCACCCGGTGCACCGAGCACGACACTCCTAAATAATATAATAAATAAATAAAGCATTAAAATATATATATAGCTTTATATTTTTCAATGGGATAGTAAAAATTATGTCGTTATCAAATCATTACCATTAACAAAATGTAATTTTTATTTTTTTTAAGATAATTTGATGCCTAAGAATAGATTTTAAAATTTGTTGCTCCTTTTTCAAATGCTTTTGAAATATTAATGGTGCAGTCCATGAGTTGTGGAGACACACCGGGTGCAGAGAATAATCTCACCCAATCACAAGCAGTTCAAAAATGATGGGCACGAACGTTATTTAACTTGCACAAAATAATCCTTGATTCTATATTTATAATAGCACGTGACTACCACATGTGGGAGATATGAGCCCATAATAATAGAAGAGGACAAATAAATCACTAATATTATATACAACAATTATAGTACAAATACGCGACGATTATGATCAGGATGTATCAGCGAACGATGTTTTTAGTATCTTTCTGATCGAGTTTTATCGGAGTTACACTATTCTGATGTAAACCATTTGATATACTAAGGCTTCATTTGGGTACAAGAACTAGAGGGGATAAGAAGAATATCCCTCTTTGTACCCAAACAATAAAAAATTGATTGGAACCGTTATTCCACCTAATCCCAAAATTAGGGAGAATAACTGTCCAAGCAGCAGGTGGAACAACTCACTTGTTCCACCTGCAGTTTTTTTTTTTTTTTTTAAATTAATTAATTTTATTTTAAATTATAAGTTATTTAAATTTATAAAATTTAAAATTTATTTCATTATTTTATAAAAATTTAATTCCCTCTATTTTTTTTATTTCTCTTTAATTTACCAAACATAATTTTATTTATATCCGGTATAACTCTTATACCCACCCAAACATAAATTAACATTAGTTCCTGCTAATATCATAACTTATATCTATTTCTGGTATAACTAAATTTTTCTTATACCCGAACCAAACGCAGCCTAAAAGTTTGTACAGTTTAAAATGTGAGAGCAAAGTAATTTTGCTCATGGGTGTGAGTTCCCTATTGCCTCCTACAAAAGAAAAGATTGTGTGACTTCGTTAATTAGCAAATGATTCAAAAATTAAGCTCACCCAACTCAAAAAGCAGAAGCTCCAGCTTGATTTTATTTTCGGCTGCAGTCGTCAGTGCTTCTTCAAATCACTTTACACAAATAAAACCTACGCAAAATTTGCGTACGAGAATGTTGGGCCGAGGGCACGAATGGGCCAAGTCGGGCCTCGAGCTCAGCGAGGCGATTCTGTTTCGGACATCAGTAGGCCTCGGGCCTTGAAATTGAATGGAATAGGCCCATGAGAGAAACAAGGGGCCCACTACATTTCGCATCTTAATTAGGAAATTGAATTCTATGATCCATCGCTATCTAGTTGTTATACATTTACGTGTCGAATCTTTCTTTTCATAGATCTTCATAAATATATATGTACATACTACGTCAAAGCATAGTAACATCACGCAAGAAATTTAGGTTCTATTTGACATTGAGAACAAGACCAGATAGAACAGAACGAAGAAGAAGACAGATGAGAGAACGATGAAGAAAAAGGACAAGATTTAGCGAGTCAAAGGAGTCGGAAGGTCACGAAAGGTAGAGGGTCAATTTAGCAAACAAAAACAATTTTTCGAATCCAATCCTAGTCCAATCCAAATCTATTAAGTGGGACCAGTAGTCCTAACCTACCCACAGAGATTATTAGATCCCACTAGATTTAGTGTTATTATGAAATAAATAAGTCAAATTTTATTTTCTTCTTTGGATAAATTAAGCTTTAATTTGGTCCTTAAATTATGAGGCGTGTGGCACTTTGTGACTGTGGTCTTTAAATTTTAATTTGTTATAAATTTTGGTTCAAACTTTCTGAATTGTTATAATCAAATTTTATAATCCAATTTAGTTGGCTAAGTATTGACAAATTATTATTTTTATATTAATAATTTATCAAATTTAGCCAACAAAATTGGTTGTAGGATTTAGTTATAATAATTTTAAAAAATTCAAGCCAAAAATTATAATAAATTAAAATTCGAAAACTAAAATGTCACGTGCTTTATATTTTGAGGACCAAAGATATAATTTACTTTTCTTCTAATTGTCGGATCTAATTTGGATATTTATTTTTTTTAAGGGAAAGGCAGCATACTGCCGCTTCATTCATTACGGAGGTGAATTTAGCAGGGGGGTGGGGCAACCGAGGGCTGCGAAAGCAGCATGCCCCAAAAAAAAAAAAAAAAAAAAAAAAAAAAAAAACTACTAGACACAGAATCTGGTCCAGTACGACCGGTAAAGCCTGATGTCGGCAAGGATCTGACGAAGGGGGTGGGTCTGATTTTCGAAGATCCTTCTGTTTCTTTCCAGCCAGCAGAACCACCACGTGGCTGCGATGGTTATGAGAGCTCTCTTGCCCAAGCCCCCTTTCTTGAGTAATATCTAATTTGGATATTACTGACGGATATTATTTTATAGTGACGGAATTCGAACTCAGAATTTTCAACTTTAATACCATGTAAAATTATATAAAATAATCGTTATACTCCAAGAATTTAACCTAATAAAAAACGGTATATATATATTATATGTTCAACCAAAATACATACTTGAAAATTTGAGCATTCGATCACCTACATGCAGAGAAATGCAAGTGGATTGAATCCAAGGGCAGGAGAGGTACCCCATCTCCCACTCTACTTCTTATTAGCTGGTTGGAGTATATTCAAGATAGATTGATTTTTATTCTATTTTTTGTCAAGGAAGTGTTTTCAATCTCTCCTGTTTTATTTTTTTAGTAAATTTTGACGAATTCAGAATAAATTATTATTATTATTATTATTATTATTATTATTATTATTATTACTATTATTATTATTATTATTATTAGTCTATACTTAACCTACATAGATAACATTACATATAATATATAACCAAACCGACAAAATTAAACCGACAAAATTAAGAAAAGGACTTAATGAGACTACCGTCCCTTTACTCTACTATTAGAGAATCACCATTATCGCTGTAGTTGCCTCACCCTAAGAAAAGATATTCGAATTGGTTGGATTCACTTCCTTAACCTTGGCATATATAGAGCTAGGAAGAGATTAAAAGAACTTTGAATCAAAACACTTTTTCAGACCATGACAATATTGCATTCTCCCTATCCCAAGATTTAAGATAATGAGTCCTCTATATATCAAGACCCGCCCCGCAATCTTGGCGGGATAAGAACGGTCCGATCAGTAGCGTTAATTATTAATTTTAAAATTTTAAATTATTATTAAAAATATGTAATCAATTCACTTAGAATATATGGATACGGCGTTTACGAACTTCGATTATGATTTGGTCTAATCCGACCTCACTCTATTTCGAACGTGATTCGATCCGATCTGACCTCCTATCACAAAATAGGATACTGATCTCTTTAAGCAAAATGTCTCAAACAATAATAAACAATGATTATTATGACATAAGATAACTTTTGCTTTAATTACAAAACTTAAAAGAAGAGTTTTTTTGGCTCTTACTAATTAAGAATTATATTAAAAAGGTAAATATAAATAATTTATTTTTATTTTGTTTTTAAAAAAAAAAAAAAAAAAAAAATTGCCTGTAGGTCCCTACTCAAACCCCAGGTACATGCATGTATACTTTAATAATCAAGACGCCAAAATAAGATACCCCTATTCGTGAGAGCACAAGCTATAATCCCACAACACTAAAATATATGCCTTTTCTTTAAAGAATATATATAGACTCTAATTTCTCCATTAAAATATCTTACTTAAATCCCTAAACAAAGACTAAACTCCTAAACCAGTCAATAATTGAATATGCATGACAAGTCAAAAAAGTACAGCTAATAATGTCCTCTCTTCTTTTTTTTTTTTTCTAAGAGAAAAAAATAACATCACATCATTTATTTTATTTAAAAATAATTTTAGCTAAAAATATAAAATAATTAAATTTTAAATTTGATATATGATGAGGTTAAAAATATCGCAATATGAAACGCACCGTGGTCAAATCGAGAGGTAGCACATGGTGCAAACCATCGGTTAAGAGTATCGGCCGATAAAAAAAGTGGCTGATAAAAAGGTTCGCGTCTTAACCGAGATCGACTAAGGCTGAATGTGAACCATCATATTGTTTCGGCCGAACGATAATAAGAGGCGAAACCAAGATCGAGAACCGGCTGCTCGAGTTGCAAAAGGTAGGATCTTGAAGAAGGAAGGCACGATTCTTGGCGCGAATCATACAACTAACGTAGAAATAGCATGCCGTTCCCCGTATTGGAAAGCGCCGAGAATCACACCTCGGCGCGCCAATCTTGGGAATGAACATAGACGGGAAAGAACTACTATCCAAACGAGAAGAATCAACTCAGAAGGAAGTAGTTGAGAGATACACGATGATTCCCCTTCAATTACGATACATACAGTTGTCTACATGGTTCGGATCAGTATACATAAATGAACCATCGAATAGAACGAAGTCCTGCAACCTCGTAAGTCAGTGACCCATATTTTTTCATACCTTCAATTCTTTCATTCATAGCTTTTCTAGACTAAGTTTACCGCTTTTCTTACCACTTTTCTAGATATATCTTCATACTAACATTTACTGCTTTCCTCTACAATTTTTCTAGAAGTAGGCTTACTTATAATCGTCCCTTTATAGCCCCTTTTCGAGCAATATAACTTTCAACCGGCTATTCAGTTGTATCAATTTCTGTCTCCAAATTTAGGTTCGGCTCTTCTAGGCCAAACTTTATTACGAGTCCGATTGAGAAGAATCTGGTCAAGCAGATCTCTCCTCGGCCTAATAGTTTGGCACGCGGTGCATCACATCTAGAAAGTTAATTCGAAGGCCGATCGCGGACAGGCCAGATCAACGGTCAACGGCACATTTCAGCCCAAACAATATCTCAAATAATAATCATTAAATTTTTTACCACCTGTGCTAGAGATGATTAGTATTTTTTTGGTTAGATGGAGCTATAAATATTATTTAATTAGACGTATAGTAATTACTAAAATTTCTCTTCTATAGTTGAGTTATATGTTATGGTTGCAATAATTAAGATTTGAGTGTGCTACAAATTTTAAACTTCTTCAATTGTATATACATTACAACAAAATTAGATTATAGGGGCATATATTTGTGCCACTTTTATTTAAATGTCCTATCTATATTTTATCTATATCCAAAATTAGCTTATAAGGACACATTTTTAGGACACATAATAAAAATATGTCGCTATACACCCTAGCGACTGCACATATAGCAACACTAATAATTAATAAGTATCGATATTTTTACCAGCGATATTTTTTTTAGATTTTAAAAATATTTAAAAGTATCGCTATAGTATAATTTTATTGTAATAATAGTAAAAACTTGTACATGCAATGGTAAAATTACACTGCTTCTTACTATTTGAGAGATGGGAGGGCAAATTTACCCTACTATAGAACTGTGCTTATTGATTACTGTATTTTCACCTGCATCTAATTTAGGTTTGAGCAACGCTACATGTACACCCCCAAAGGGGGTGTACATCTTACACCCATCCATCTAAGGGTGGGAGGGTCACTTCACAAATTATGAAGTGACCCCTCACTACATCCCACCCATTGGATGGGTGGGGTGTACGATGTACACCCCCAAATGGGGTGTACAAGTAGCATTTTCCTTTAGGTTTATATTGAGATGGAGTATTTAATTAGGCCTTTATTTTTTTTGTCCTGTTGTTACATTAACTACATATGCCACTGTAATGCATCAAACTAAATACATCAAACAAAATATTTTATTTCTAATATAGTTAGGAGGCCTTATTAAATTAATTCAAACAAATCTTTTTTTTCCAAAGTTTAAACCATCAGAGGATTGTGTTTTAATATTTATATCAATATATTTTCTCATAACTGAACTTGAAATTTTTTTGATTGGTTTAAGATGTAGATATATAAAAAAATCTAAATTTTTGGTAGAGTTTCAAATTTCTTGCTCTGATATTAAATTAAGTGAATAATTAAATTTTATTTTTTCTAAAAATTCAAGCTACAAGAGATTGATATTTTTAATATTTATATTTAATAAGTCTTTGGTTTCTAAAAAAGAGTGAAAAAATAATTTTTTTACAAAAATATTTTTTATGAAAAATAATTCTTTCCACAGTTTTTATTTTGATAAAAAAAAAATTGAAATACAAAAACTCTACCTTTTTTTTTTTGAGGAAAGGGTAGCATGATGTCGCTTCATTCATAGAGAAATGAACTTAGCTACAAAGGAGAGGCAGCTAGGCCTCGATGCGACAAGCAGGCGAAAAGAAAAAAAAAAAAACTACCTATAGAAAGAATTCCAGTCCGAACGAAGAGCACGAATGTCCTCTAACAAGGTCCCCAAACTACGTTTCTTGTTTTCGAAGCACCTTCTATTGTGTTCAAGCCACAAGGTCCACCATGAAGCAGCGATAGTTGCTAGTTCCCTTCTCCCATGTGCCCCTATATTGCGATCAAATGCTTCCCACAGCTTATTGACCCCAGTGCAGTTACGTACTTGTATCTTATTAGAGAGCAAGCCCTCCAGTAGAAGTCTCGAAGTATCACAACCAACAAAAAGGTGGTCCGCTGTCTCTGTTGCCCCGAGACAAAGGACATAGATGCCAGGTCCGCTCCAGCCTCTTCGCAGCAGAATGTCAGCTGTAAGCATCCTGCGTTTCTATAGT
This sequence comes from Tillandsia leiboldiana, assembly GCA_029204045.2. Classification (NCBI taxonomy): domain Eukaryota; kingdom Viridiplantae; phylum Streptophyta; class Magnoliopsida; order Poales; family Bromeliaceae; genus Tillandsia; species Tillandsia leiboldiana. Next base: position 52,866,851 of record CM055061.1, read on the forward strand.
GACCCTGAACCCCGTGTAGCTTTCCCCATGATGCATATAGTGGAACACCTATTAGTGGTGCGTCGGACCCGCAACACGTCAAAGGGACGCGTTGGACGGACTCAGTGAGATTTCTGGATCAAGCCCGTCCTTCGGCTGCTTTCACCAAATTTTAGAAAGGGTTTCAGGCTAATCCGTGATCGGATTTAGATTCAGCGCGGAAAAACGTCGAAAATCGGCTATTTACTTGTATTTTTAGGAGTCCGGATGCCCAAAAACGGACATCCGGAAGTTTTCTGCGCATTTTGGTGCACGGGGGAAGCCGTGGACCGCCTGGATGCCACGTGGCTGCCTTTGAATGGTCGGCGCACGCGGCGCGGTCCACAGAGAGTTGCGCTGGTGCATGGTCTGGGCACGGGGGACACGTGGCAGCTCCTGGTTGGTGGGCTCACGCGACACGGTCCACGGACGCGCGTGGTGGGTGCAGTGGACCGGGGCGGGCCACGTGGCGGCGCCTGATTAGCGGGCACACGAACGCGCGGTCCACGCGGCATGGGGGCAGGTGTACGGCGGGGCAGGTGGGGCAGGTGGCCGCCGTACGCGGGGCGCCACGTTGCGCCCGGTGATTGGGGCCCGAAAGCCCAATAGCTTTGTTTTTTTGGATTTTTTGGTGAAGGCCTATAAATAGGCCGGTTTCTTGGGCCTTTAGCCGCTTTTTTCAGAGCCCTTCTGTGACTAAGCCCTCTAGAAAAGTTGATCCTCATCTTCTGCTGCACCTTGCGAAGGAGTCTCGAAATTTTTGGAGGGCGCAGCATCGACGGCTTCGGCAATTCGGTGCAGTGCGATGTTTCTTCATCGGTGGTCCATTTCCGTCGCATTTCGGTCCACGAGGTCCACAGAGCTACTCCAAAGGAATTTCTGGAGTATTTTTGCGGCGTCGGTTTCATGAGAGGTAGGCCTTCTATTTCCGTGTTGATCACCTTGCTTCATTCTGAGTTCTTGGCATGGTTTACGAGGCATATTTGAACCCCTTTCCTGCTTGTGGTTTTTCTGGACAGCGGAGGCATGTCAGATTTTTTTCTCTGCGCGTGGGTATCGGATTTCGACATGTAAGGACTCGATTGACATCTACTCTTCGCGAGGATCGCCGACGTATTTTTATTAGAATTTTTAGAGATCGCAGGTGGTAATTAAGCTTCTTTGGGACAGATTTTTCAGCGGCTTGTGTTATGGGAATTTTGACTTATTGCAATGTTTGGACCATATCTTTGTACCCAGGAGGAGTTTTCTGGTGTTTTTCGACTCGTTGAAATCGTGGGAATCCGAGGATTGTCCCCGTTCAGTTTCAGCCTTTTTGGATCTTGGATTGACTCGCGCTTCAAGTGGGTTGCTTCGTTTGCAAAACCGGTGGACGGTTCTCTAACTCTATATTGTTAGTGAGCATACATTATGTGAGCAGTATTATAAAGCATGTTGTATCGGATAGGATTTTCTAGTGTAGTGATTCTGATCATGCTGATTATTACTTCCTATCTGTGTTGATTAAATGTTAGTATTGGACTTGACCTAGCACCCTGTCATATGTTTGCATGTGTAAACCAGACTAGTAGAAAACCCTCACTTGGGCTAGGTTTATTTATGCTTTAGACATCCACACTTCGTATTCGATTCCTGGACATAGTATTTTTTCTCGCCCGGGTAGTGGGCTGAGTGGTCGGAATTTATTTTAGTGTGGGATGCATGTTACACTCGTACTTGGGAGCCGAGTGGAGTCTGGTAGATATAGCTAGTCTTGTATCTGTGGCGGGAGCCGTTGGGTAAACGGTGGTCCCGGGTTATCGTACTTCGCTGTTTTCTTTGTCGTCACTATGTTAGTGACAGGAGTATACTAGTGATAGCAGGACCTAGAACCCAGACTATTTTTGGACACACATAATTTCTACAACTAATGTTTTTCCTTCCAAACTTCGAGGGGTCGCCGGAGCCTGTTCTTGTTTAATTTGGATGAAGGCAATAGCCCTTCGGGGTTTGGAAAATAAAACTTATTTGAACTGATTTTATTAAAGAACTAAAATATATTAAATTGGGTTTCTCATATTAAAATAATTTTCAGTAATAGCTGTCATCTTTTATTACAAACTTTCTCACCCGAGAGAGAGTTTGGGTGCCGAAGGTTCTAGGGGTCGTTCCCTTATTTCGGGACGAAAGCTACGGCGGCTGTACCTGTAGAGTACCGGGTCTTTGGATAGCGCGCCGACCACACAGATGGCTTGGAGCAGAGAGTTGCCTTGGGCATGTTGCATCTGAGTTTACAGTTGATGCCGGGTTGATTCGGATCAACGCGGAAGCTCCAGCTCGATTCGGGGTTTTTCCGGGCTTTGTAGGTCGATTGAGGATGAGATTGGACATTTCCAACTTCACCGTGGAGTGCCGGAAATCCAGGAACACTTGGAACAGGTGTACTTTCAAATTACAGCGAGGTTCGGAAGGTTCCGGACTGACGCGGAGGACCCGGAGGCAAAAAGTGAGTCGGAACTGGCAATTTTGGAGTCGGTATTTGATTTGAGCACCCCGACTCAACGGATGAGCTTTTTGAGGAGAAAAAGCTGTGGACACGTGTACTTTTGATTTACAGCGAGGTTCGGGAGGTTCCGGACTGATGCGGAGGACCCGGAGGCAAAAAGTGAGTCGGAACTGGCAATTTTGGAGCCGGTATTTGATTTGAGCACCCCGACTCAACGGATGAGCTTTTTGAAGAGAAAAAGCTGTGAGCGCGTGTACTTTTGATTTACAGTGGAGTTCGGGAGGTTCCGGACAGCGGCGGAGGGCCCGAGGGTAAAAAGTGAGTTGGAGTTGAATTTTTGGAATTAGTTAATTAATTAATTAACTTAATTAAAGCTTTTGCTTTATAAAAGGCTCCAACCTCTCCCTCTGCAGCAGAGAAAGAAAGAAAGGAAGAAAGAAAGAAAGGAAAAGAAAAGAGAGGAAAAGGAGGAAGAAGAAGAGGAAGAAGAGGGTTTTTGAGGTGATCTTGGATTTTTGGACTCGCCGTTGGAGGCCGCGTGGAGCTCGTGGGCGTGCGGCGAGCGTCGTCGAGGTAAGCAATTTCAGATTTTTGGGGTTTTCTCGGGTTTTAGAGACCTTTTGGATTTTTGTTGAATTTTTAAAGTGCAAAATGGATTTTGGGATTTTCTTGGATTTATTGGGATTTTTATTTTTATTAATTTATTTAAATTTCCGTCGCCGGCGGCCGCGCGCGCGCGCAACGGCGCACGCGCGGCGCCGGGGAGCTGCTGTTGGCAGCACCCTGCGGCGACGTGCCGCTGGGCGCGGCGCCGCGCGCAGGCGCGCGCGGCACTGCCTGGCCGGGCGCAGGCGCGCGCGGCATGGCCGCGCGCAGGCAGGGCCGCGCGCAGGTGCGCGCGGCACTGCCTGGCCGCGCGCAGGCGCGCGCGGCAGGGCCGCACGCGGGCCTGCGCGGGCCGCTCGGGCCGCGCGGGCCGCGCGGGCCTGCGCGGGCCGCTCGGGCCGCGCGGGCCGCGCGGGCCGAGCGCGGGCGAGCGCGGGCCGCGCGGGCCGCGCGGGCCGAGCGCGGGCCGCGCAGGCCGCGCGCAGCGCCGCTGGGCGCCGCGCGGCGCGCTCCGGCACCGCGCAGCAGGTCGCTGCGCGGCGCTGCGTGGTTTGGCGCCGTGCGGCGGGCCTCCCTCGTCACGCGGCTGGGTTTTCGCCGCTCGGCGTGCTCCCGGACGGCGGGCGACTCCTCGGTTTGCGTGCCGGCACCGTGTTTTCGCCGTCGGAGCCCGTTGTTCGCCGTCGGCCGCTGTTTTCGCCGTCGGCCGCGGTGTTCGCCGTCGGCTGCTGCTTTTTCGCCGTCAAGCAGATTTTGAGCAGTTTTCGCGAGCAGGTTGCGAGCAGTTTTCGCGCGGGCTTTCGCGCAGGTTTTCGCTGTTTTTCGCAAGCCGTTTCTCGCTGTTTTTGCGAGCAGTTTCGCAAGCGGTTCCGCGCGCAGTTTTCGCTGTTTTCCGCTGTTTTTGCGAGCAGTTTCGCAGGCCGTTTTCCGCTATTTTCGCGAGCAGTCTCGCGAGCGGTTTTCGGGCAGTTTTTCACCGACGGAGCAGTTTTTCGCCGCCGCGTGCTGTTTTTCGCCGTCGGGCGCAGTTTTTCACCGACGGAGCAGTTTTTCGCCGCCGCGTGCTGTTTTTCGCCGTCGGGCGCAGTTTTTCGCCGACGGAGCAGTTTTTCGCCGCCGCGTGCTGTTTTTCGCCGACGGAGGCTGGTTTTTCGCCGCCGCGTGCTGTTTTCGTCGTCGGAGTCTGTTTTTCGCATCGGGCGCTGGTTTTCGCTGACGGAAGGCTGTTTTTCGCCGACGGAGCAGTTTTTCGCCGTCGCGTGCTGTTTTTCGCCGGCGGGCGCAGTTTTTCGCCGACGGAGCAGTTTTTCGCCGCCGCGTGCTGTTTTTCGCCGACGGAGGCTGGTTTTCGCCGCCGCGTGCTGTTTTCGCCGTCGGAGTCTGTTTTTCGCCATCGGGCGCTGGTTTTCGCTGACGGAGGCTGTTTTCGCCGACGGAGGCTGTTTTTCGCCGTCGGATGCTCGGTTTTGACCGTTTTGATTGATTTTGCGATTTCTTCGCTTCTGGCAGCTTACGGTGCGATTTTTAGCTTCTGCCGGGGGCGGTTGTGGGTTTTTCCGTCGCGTGGACCCGCGGGCTTGTTTCGGGACATCCGCGGAGCGCGCGGCAGTGTGTTTGGTCGCTGCGTGCTCCGATTCGCGTGCGGATTCTGGCATCGGGCTTCGTGTTGCGTGCGGACCCCTTGGAGGCCAGGTAATCCCGCCGAGCCCAATTGCAAGTGTCGACAAGCAATTGGTGGCAAGCTGAGGTCGGTTGGTTTTTCTCTCCAAGTCTACGGACTTCCTTCTAATTCTATTGTGATAGGATTGCATGCTAGTTTAAGTGTTTTCTTGGAACTTAACTAGCACCCCCGTCATTTGTGCATGTGTTTGACCAGACCAATAGAGAACCTTAATCTGGGCTAGGTTCTTTTATGTTTTAGACATCCCACAGTGCATATCCTTCTGGACATAGTGTTCCTCGCCCGGGTAGTGGGCTGGGTGGTCAGAGTGTTGTGGGACGGGTGTTGCACTCGGGCCGGGGGGCCGAGTGGGGTCTGGTGGCTGGGTTAGGCCAGTGTAGTGTGTGGGGAACCGTTTCAGATAAACGGTGGTCCCGGGGTTTTACTTTCCGCTGTTCTTCTCGTCGCCACCGTGTTGTGATCGTGGTGCACTTGTGTTAGCAGGACCTTGAACCCAGAACGTTTTTGGACGAACACATGATTTTAGTCAGCCAATGTTTCTTCCAAGCCTCGCAAGGTCGCCTGAGTCTGTTCTTGTTTGATAGGACGAGGGCATTAGCTCTTCGAGACTTGGGCATAAAACTTGATTTCAAGGGTTTTCCTAAAAAGACTAAAAATCATTAAAAAGATGGGTTTCTCTCAGATTGAATGGTTTTCTGAAATAAATGACATGGTTTCTTATAAACTTATCCACCAGAGCGGATTCGAGTGATCTGGGTTCTAAGGGCTGTTCTCTTTCTTGGGGACGTAGGTGTTAGTCTCCTGGGGTTTCGGACCCTTCGCAGATCTGGCCGTGGAGCGTCTCCGGCCGTGTGTTTGTGTGTTGAGTTCTGTGGGGTGTTGTTGTGGGAGCCGTTGAGAGAGACGGTGGTCCCAGCTGTGTAGTACCTTCGTTGAGCGGGTCAGTGTTGTGAGATTGAGTCGTGGAGGGTTCTCCGACCGAGTTGTGCTTTGAGCATCGAGATATCGATCTGTTTGATCGTGGACTATAGCCTGCAGGAGCCACTTGTGAGACAGTGATTCAGTTGTGATACTTGAGTTCGGTGGGGTCGCACCCCTCGAGCTACGCCCCGGGTGCGTTGATGATTCCGAGCCTGATGAGGTTGCGATGATGATACCGAGCCTGACGAGGTTGCGATGATGCGCCTAGTTCATATACTAGAGGTCGCTTGATACCCCTGGCCGAGCTACCATGGGGTCACTGTGTGAGATATCGAGTTTGTCCGATTGGACACCCTGGTTGATACACCAGGGGGCGCAGGCTTGACTTGACTGGACCCTGTGGGGCAGTCGATGAGATATGGGTTACACTGAGAGAGTGTTGGCATAGCATGTGTCATAGTAGAGTGTCTTGGGCATAGTACTTGTGACATATTGTCAGCAGTGAGTGGCTGCATACCATCATCCATAATCTCTTCCTTTTGAGCATAGTAGATAGAGGCATGATAGCTGTATATTCTTTTCCAGCTTATTTACATTATCACAGTCTTTTCTGTTATCTTATGCCTCTGGTAGACTTAGTGGGCAGACCGTGGTTCTTGGAGACGGTACCCACTGAGAACTACTGTAGGATGTAGTTCTCACACCCTCTGCCGGTGACAGGTTGCTGAGGCTTTCTTCCGTTCCTGCCGAGCTGACTGGACGGACCGAGGACAGAGAGTCGCGTGATAGTTCCCTACCAGCATTGTTACTTTAGAGTGAGGTAGATGTACCATCCCGGATTGTGGGAGTTGGTTATATTTCCGGTTTAGCTATCTCCCATTTGGATTCGTAGATGTTGTATAGGCGGACTTCTATTTGTTTCATCTGTTTTTGGGGAGATAGGCTATGTGTTGTTGCAACTTTGTAGTTGTGAAATTTTATAGTACAGCTTTTTATCCGCTCTGATATCTATGTAGCTGTAGTTCTGTCTTTGCAGGCTAGACGCTTCGTCTGTACGGCAGTTTCCGTACAGATGGCGGATCTGTTAGCGAGCCCGGGTCGCAGTTTCGACCCCGGGGCGTGACAGTACCTGGAACCTGTTCTTATTTGATAGGGTTGTAGGTGTTGGTCTCCCGGAACTTTCGGACCTTGGTTGGTTTCTTCCGCATGTTTTACCAAGGGAGTTGTTTTCCCGAACTGTAAGAAGTCGAGAACTTCGAAAGATTGAGTCTTGAGTCTGTTCTTGTTTGATTGGGATTCTAGACACCGACCTTTTGGGATTCTCGGACCCTTACTGTGTCGGTTGATTTTTTCTCGTCTGTGAGTTGGATGTCCTGTTTTGGGAGCCGTTGGGTTGACGACGGTCCCGGCTGTTGAGTACCTCCAGCCAGTGGGTTAGTATTGTGAGTTGGACATTGTTGATCTGATTGATCGTGGATTTGGATTATAGCCTGCATGAGCCATATTGAGCTCGACAGAGATGCACGGATACTTTCCTCGGTGGGGTCGCACCCCTCGAGTGCCGCTCCGGAGCTGGGCCTATTATTTTGCTATCACGACTTGTCGACGCAGTCCCTCTAGCTGGGCCAGTTTTGGCAGTCACGGATGCCCTACGTAAGTCCCGTCCTCTTGTGGATGTGTGGCAGTAGGTGGGCACAGGTTTGACTAGACCCCATGTGGCAGTCACTGTGATTGGGTTGATTGAGTATTTGGGTTAGAGTCGATGCATCATCTTCATCTGTATCACCCTTTGAACATTGTAGATAGAGGCATGATAGCTATAGACTCTTTCCAGCTTATCTTTCCATTATTACAGTTTTCCTGTTATCTCATGCCTCTAGTAGACTTAGTGGACAGACCGTCGGGCTTGGTGGCAGTACCCACTGAGAACTACTGTGGGATGTAGTTCTCACACCCGCTGTGGTGACTTTTTCTAGGGACCCTTTCTCCAGTTCCTGCTGCTCAAGTTGCTGATCCTTTGTTTTTGCTGATCGAGGTGAGGGAGTCGCGAGCTAGTTCCCTACCCGTCCTTGGAGTATAGCTGTACCCTTTTTTGGAGCTTAGTAGTACAGTCTGCTGGATTCTTGTTGTTAGTTACTTTTGAGGGTTTTATTTTTAAGAGACTTTTGTAGTGAGGTTCAGACTTGTACTTTTGGAGTTATATTATTTTGTTTCAGTAGTCTACTTTTCAGCTCTGATATCTGTATAGCTGTAGTATCCTTCTTTTTGCAGGTTAGACGCTTCGTCTATACGTGGCTTCCCGTATGGGCGGCGGATCTGTTGGCGGGCCCGGGTCGCAGTTTCGACCCCGGGGCGTGACAGTTTCAGGACAATCCACCCAAAATTTTTGACTTTCAAAGGGTTTTGATTTTCCACAGTTGCACAAAACATTTGTTAGAGACACCACTGTCTTGTAGAAACAGATACATAGATTTGACCGAGAACTCTCTCGACTGCGTCCAACGCCATCTAAACCCATCCCTACTGTCAATCAGTTGCATTCTCGAAAGTGTTTCTTTTAGTTTTCCAATCAAGTCTTCATCGAGAGATAAGCTAGGAGCGAAGCCCGCAAGAATTTTCCTCCATCTCCACCCATTGCCACCAAAGCAGTCTTGCACCTGGCAGTTTTTGTCGCAAACCCGATATATACGGGGGAATTGGGTCAGGAGGGATGATTGCCCTAACCAGATATCCGACCAGAAATTCGTCCTTCTCCCATCTCCAACCGAGTGGGTAGTACCGCACTTAAAAGGCTCCATGGTCCCTAAAACACTCCTTCACTACAGGGAATAAGGTTGGAATGAAGCCCCTTCATTAAGTGGTCTCCTACGGGTATAACAAATTCCTACGATCAATGGGCTCCAAAGATTGTGCATGTGGGAGAGAAACCTCCACCACCACTTGACCAGCAGCGCTAAGTTCACATTTTCAAGATCCTTGATTCCTAAACCCCCTTCATTCCTCTCTCTACAGATGCCCCTCCAACTAACCAAATAGTGACCCCCAGAAATGATGGTCCCTACTTTCCAGAAAAAAGCCCTCCGGAGTGATTCGATACGACTTATAACCCATTTAGGTGCTCTAAAGATAGAGAAGAAATAAAGAGAGAGGTTCGAAAGAATTAAGTTGACTAAGGTAAGTCTCCCTCCCTGCGAGAGCAATTTGGCCTGCCAACCCTCAATCTTTTTCTCTAGTTTACTTATGGTACTCTACCGATCCTCCTTCCATATGCGTCCTTTCGTCAGTGGCAACCCTAGATACCTAATAGGGAACGAGCCCTGGTTACATTCAATGATATCAGCAAGTTTCTCTCCTATTTGCTCTCTACTACCAAGGTAGAATAACTTAGACTTGTTCCTATTAATCTTGAGACCCGAAGCCCACTCAAATAATTGCCACACGAATCTCAAGTTACACACTTGCCTTTCTTTTGCATCGCAGAAAAAGATCGTGTCGCCCGCATATTGGATAATCGTAATTTTTGCCTCCTCTGTAGGTCCAACCCCTCTTAGAAGGTTGTTACTGACAGCTCTATTCAACATCCTAGCCAATCCTTCCACCACTAACAGATATAGGAAAGGGGACAACGGGTCACCTTGACGCAGACCCCTCTTCAGTTTGATCCATTTCGAGGGGACCCCGTTGATCAAAAATGCAATCTTGGTATTAGCGATGCACTGATCAATCCAACCAATCCATTTCTGGTTGGCCCCGAGCCAGTATAGGATGCTTTTGAGAAAATTCCAGTTCACTTTATCAAAGGCATTTTCAAAATCAGTTTTAATGCCTACACCTTCAATTTGTACTTTAGAGCACCAACTAATGACCTCGCTTGCGGTAACAAAAGAGTCCAGAATTAGCATGCCTTTAAGAAATACTGTCTGCGATGAGGAGATGATCGTGTGCATTACCCTTTCTAATCTGTTAGCGATGATCTTGGAGATAATCTTTTGTACACTGTTGATAAGACAGATCGGTCTGAAGTCATTGGTAGTTTTAGCTCCTTCTTTTTTGGAAATTAGACAGATATGCGAGTAATCGATAGGTCCACTATTCAAAGATCCATCGAATAGGTCGCCAAAAATATTGAGTAAGTCTACTTTAATCACCTCCCAAAACTTTTGAAAGAAAAGCAAGTTAAAAGCATCAGGTCCCGGGGCTTTGTCTCGCCTAACTGAAAGGTGGCTTTTTTTCAAAAAAAAAAAACAACCTATTTAGAATAGCTATTTTTTCTAGAAACTAAATGAAAGAAAAATTATTGATCTTTTTGCATAAAAAATTTATTGATTTTATTTTTTTTATAAAAATATATCATTATTTAGATTTTACATATTAGACCGAAAATTTTAATAAACTGATCAAAATACTATTATTCCTTTCTCTCTCTCTATCGCTCCCTCTCTTTTTTTCTCTTTCTCATCTTTCTTCTCTGCGATGAGAAGGGAGATCTTCCTTCTCATCCTCTTCCACCGCCCCCACATCGATGCTGCACTCTACTCTTTAACACCTTTGTTGTCGTCGGCTCGGATATTGCATAGATCGAGGGTACTGTAGAATTTGAGAACGGCGACGAGAGAGAGTACGTAGGGGCGGGAGTGGCGGCTGCGACAAAGGGCAAAGAGGGGGCGCAATAGCAAAAAAAAATACAGAGAATGAAAAAAAAATAAAAGAATATATAATTTTTTCTTCGGGGAAGACCATCATGCATCGTGATCGCTATAGAAAAGAGCAATAAGTAGAGAAAAAAGAAGAAGAAAGTGAAATTGTATTATTTGAGATGAAAATTGTACTATTTGAGATGAAAGTTGTATTGTTTGAGAGAGAGTTAGGCTTGTATGCTTTTAGAAATAAGAAGCCCTCCGTACTTCTAAATCATTTTCGATATTGGACTTTCGAATCGACGATCGGCTCCATTAGACTTGACTTAGAGTATTTGAAGTAGGTAGAAAATAAATTTTATAATTTTTCGATATCATTTACCTAATGATCTAAAAAACTCAAAATCAATGGCTGAAAATAAAAATCTCACAAAATATGATGATATGACACTAAAATTTTAGATTAAAAATATTGATCTTGTTTATATAGTATAAAATTTTTTTTATCAAAATTTTACATGATTTAAATATTTCTAGACCGTTAAACTTGCAAACGACTCATCACGACCATTAAAATTATTGATTTTGAACCCTTTCGATCACTAGGCAAATGATATCGAAAAATAATAAAATTTATTTTTTATATTTTTTAAATACTCTAGATCAAGTCTAACGGAGCCGATCATCTATTCGGAAGTCGCAATATCGAAAAATTGAAAGCACGAAGGGCTATGTGCTTCTAAAATCATATCAACCACTCTCTCTCTCTCTCTCACTCTCTCTTTATATATATATATATATATATATATATATATATATATATATATATATATATAGTGTGTGTGTGTGTATTCGGCTACTATACTATCAATAGTATTAAGCACTTGGTACTATTGACTTTTAAACCCTTGGATGAAGGAATGTGCAGTTAGCATTATAATGGTCCCCTATGATTTATGCTAGTTCACCAACAATCAACTAAACCCTACAATACCACTATAATCCTAACCGCACATTCCTTCATCCAAGAGTCAAAAAATTAATAGTACCAAGTGCTTGGTACTATTGATAGTATAGTAACATAATTATATATATATATATATATATATATAGAGAGAGAGAGAGAGAGAAAGTAGAGCTTATATACTTTCAAAAGCACAAGCCCAACCATACTTGTAAATTTTTTGCCATTGAATTTGCATTGACATTTGTGCAATTGTACTATCTCTTTCTCACTTTTTAGTTGACTTTACAATTGCACAAATCTCAATGTAAATCTAATAGTAAAAAATTCACAAGCATAGTTTGGCTTGTACTTTTAAAAATATATAAGATCTACTATATATATATAGTCCGGCTACTATACTTGTAAAAGCACTAAGAAATTGGTGCTTGTAAGTTTTCTATTATTAGATCTATCATTTTGACTAATTTTAACTCTTAAATCATGTTATTCCACCAACCACCCACTAAACCCAAGAGGCCCACTATCATCCTAACCACACATCCTTTCATCCAAGTGCTAAAACCTACAAGCACCAATGACTTGATACTTTTAAAAACATAAATGCTCAATTATATATATATATATATATATATATATATATATATATATATATATATATATATATATATATATATATATATATATATATATATATATATATATATCGTAGGGCTACTATACTCTTATGAGTATAAACTCCTTTATACTTATAACTTTTCCGTTCTTGAATGAAGAAATTAATGTACGGTTAGGATGATAGTTGTCCCCATAGGGTTTAATTAGTGGGTTGTTGGTGAAATAGTATAAATCCTAGGGGACCACTATATATAATACTAATCGCACATTCCTTCATCCAAGGGCTGAAAACTTATAAGTACGATGAAATTTTACTTATAAAAGTATAATAGTTGGACTATATATATATATATATATATATATATATATCAACTGCTATACTATCAATAGTACTAAGTATTTATACTATAAAATTTTTTAACCTTTGAATGAAGGGATGTGCAGTTAGGATTACAATGTTCCTTTAGGATTTATACTATTTCACCAACAACTCACCTTTGAATGAAGGGACTACTATTATCCTAACCGCACATTCTTTCATTCAATAACTGAAAATTCAATAGTACCAAGTGATTATATATATATATATATATATATATATATATATATATATATATATATATATATATATATATATATATATATATATATATATAAAGGTGACACATGGTGCAGTTCCAATTATGCTTAATAATTCTAATATATTTATTATTAATGACATTATTAGTCTTTCATAACCTTTTAAACGAAAGAGAAGTCTAAAAGTCATAAATTATGTTAGTTTTAAATAGGTGAAAAGAAACCTTTATACATTATTATGTAAATTATCAAAATAATATATAGGGAGAAGTGTAAAAGTCATTTTTTTATTTTTCTCGCTCTACATTTATATTTTTATTAAATTTTAGAAGAATATTTTTGTAAAGCTTCTTGGCACGTATTTGTGTGTAACTCTAAATCTATATTTTTATTTTTTTTGGATTTAAAGTTTTTCTTTATATTATTTTTTAGGTTTTTTTCCCAATTAAACAATTGACAAAATTTTCAATATAGAAATATAATTTGGAAAATGCTAGATGTACACCCCAAATGGGGTGTACATCTTACACCCACCCCATCCTAGGGGTGGGTGAATTCCACTCGTCACATCGAGTGACGAGTGGATGAATACCCACCCTAGGATGGGTGGGTGTAGGATGTACACCCCATTTGGGGGTGTACACCTAGCACTACTCATATAATTTTTATTCAAAATAACATTAAATCAGTTATTGAAATAGCTACTTATTTAAAAAATTGTATATAAATTCATTTAGTATAATAATTTTATAATATAATAATAATAAATTATAAATTTTTTAAATTAAATTATTTTAAAAATAAAATATAGATTTTATAGTTACAATTTTACACTAGATACTTGCTAGTTTAAAATTATTTGAGACTAAGGTGTACCACAAAAATAATTTTAAATGGTTTAATTTTTCGCCTCAAATAATACAACTTTCGTCTCAAATAATATAACTTTGATCTCAAAAAATATAACTTTGTCTTCTTTTTCTTTCTACTTTATTTTTTAACCTTTTTTGTAACGATCACGACACACGATAATTTTCTCAGAAATAAAAATATATTTTTTTTTAATTTTTTTCCTTCTACCCTTTGTATTTTTTTTTTACTATTGCGCCTCTCAGAAATAAAAATATATAAATTTTTAATTTTTTTTCTTCTACCCTTTGTATTTTTTTTTTTACTATTGTGCCTCCTCGCTTGCCCTATGCCACAACCGCCCTATGCCACAACCGCCACTCCTGTCCTAATGTACTCTATCTCAACGTCGTCCTCAAATCCTACCGCATTCTGGCTGCCATTGCCGTCCGCGACCATGCACTCCGTCACAGTCTTACCTCCGCGATATATCCCATTTCTAAGAAGACATCAGGGATGTGTGGGCAAGATAAAAGAATAAAGTGCGGGGACGATGCGGGAGCAGTGGAGGAGGAGAAAGAAGAGAAAGCAGGAAAAGAAAGAGAAGAAGAAACGGCGAGGAGGAGAGAGATGAACATAGAGAGAGACAAAATAATAAAAATATTTTGTCGGCCTACTAAAAATTCGAATCGAATCTGTCTGGAAAATTCAAAATAATTATCTTGTTTTACCAAAATACAAAACCGATAAATTTTTTATACAAATTAGCTTTTTTTCTTTTGAAAAATGCTACATATACACCTCCAAAGGGTGTACATCGATCTCACACCCCCACCCATCTAAGATAGGGGTATGATGATGGGTCACTTCAAATCCTCCAAAGGGTGTACATCGATCTCACACCCCCACCCATCTAAGATAGGGGTATGATGAGGGGTCACTTCAAGTGATCCCTAAAAGACACCTTCATCCTTAGATGGATGAGTATTGTTTTTTTTTTTTTGGCTAAATTACAGAAAACCCTCCTGTAATATTTCGCTTTTTCACTTTGCCCCCCTAGTTTTTAAAAGCCTATATTTTGCCCCCTCGTAATTACCGAAATATGCATTTACCCCCGCTGTCACAATTCCGTGAGTGAGCCGTCAGTTTTTTAAAGAATATTATTGGATATACCCAAAATACCTTTCAAAAATTGTAAAAAATAAGTCTAAATTCATTTCTCATTCCTCCATTATCTTTTCCCTCCAATATAAGGTAAGGACATTTTCGTCAATTTACCTCCTTCCGTTAACGCCGTTGCCCCCTAAAGACGATTTGGTAATTACGAGGGGGCAAAATGTAGGCTTTTAAAAAACAGGGAGGCAAAGTGAAAAAAATAAAATATTACAAGAAAATTTTTTATAATTTAACCTTTTTTTTTTATTCAAAAATTTATGTTTATAGATATTTGTAAGAAAACCAAACATTACCTTGAACTTGTACGTAAGATAAACTCAAAAGCCCAAAAAATAACTCAAAATTATCCTCTAAAAAATCCACATGCTATCATCTAGTCCCCACCAAAATATGCCAAAACCTTAAAAAGAAAAAAAAATAAATAAAAGGACAAAAGATAGCCCCAGCTAGCAATTGTTGCCCTAGATTCAATTAATGACGTACTTTTTTGTTTGCTTCTTCCACCACAAAATACTCAGCACACAAATAAAGGGACCAAAATTGCCCACACAAAAAGCAACGCATCTCATGCATCTGAGGAGTACCATATGATCCAACGGGTTCATTAATTGCCTAACCCTTTCAGATTCGAGTCACATCTTTGCATCCACTCAACCTTTCCCACCCATGAACGGTGTGTAAGAGAAAAAAAAGAAAAAAAAGAAAAAAAGTTGAATAAGATTCTAAATCTCAAAAGTGTCTATCAAATTCATTGAAAAGTTTCTATCAAGTTCATCGAACAACATCAAGACACCCTACTGCAGAGGTAAATGCCAAAAATATGATAATTAAGTTATGTTTAAACGTGTAAATAAGATAAACTATCTCATAAATAAACCGAACTTAAAAGTTGTTTGGATTCGGAACACCTAATTCGACAATCATAATAAATTATTTAATGATGAACTAAAGTTGCGCGTTATAATATATTGTCAAATTTCGAATGTTAAGATTATTTAAAGATCAGAAAGTTATATATGTATATATCAAAATTAACAAAAACATTAATACAGAATAAAATATAATTAAATGACTTAATCCATAGTCAAACAAAGACCTAAAAAGGGGAAAATGTTCATAGGGCACAACTTATCACTTAAACACATGTTTAATAGATCCAAAAAGAGTCCTATTTAGTGTAGTGATAAGGCTCTCACCAAGCCCTTGGACCCCAACACTATTTAGGGGTTGCTATCAAAACACCACCAAGTTGATGTGTGGTCATAGGAAATAAAAAAGAGCAATGCTACATATACACTCCGAAGAAGTATATATCATACATCTCCACCATTTTAATGATGACGATATTTTTTACGGGTCACATCAAGTGACCCATCATCACACCCCCACCCTTAGATAAGTAGGAGTGTGAGATGTACACCCCTTACGGGTGTACACATAGCATTTTCCAATAAAAAAAGAAAGGGTCTAGTCCCTCCCTACCAAAGCTCATGAGTGGTGGGCATGTGAAGTGGGGCAAAGTAGGGTTAGGGTTTAGTGAGTCACCAAGGGTGAGAATGAGATACTTGTGACCAGGAAAAGAGTTTGACACAACTTTATTGGCTTCTAAAATGACTACATGGTCTATGCCTTGCCTAACTTTATGATTTTAAAAAGCAGCAGAAAAGAAGAAGAGGAATATCATGGTCTTGGAAAGTTGTTGGGAGAGGGGTTAGGCATGGCAGGTTCCAGGAGGTTTCATTTTTAGGGTTCACACAAGTGGAGTTGCACAAAATCAACTATAATTTTGTTGTCAATCACCAATTAATTTTCAGTCATGTGATGACAACAATGTAAAGAGAAAAAATTGATGATGCAGTAACATTTAGCGTCACACGAAATTTCGACGGACTAGAATTGAATCGAACAGAATAAGTTGAAGAGTAAATTTTGATAAAAAGATTTAGTAACAATTTTATCGTTTTAATCAAAAAAGAAATTTTGAATAAGATCAAAGTAAATACAAGTAATAGAATAGTCGGAACCTAAATTCACAACTAATCTGACCCGTCAACATTAATAACTACTTGTTGATCTTAAACTACTAACCTAAAATATTTAAATTTAATTATTAATATTAGACTCTTAATTTTTATATTTTCATTCACAATTTCCTACCCATTTACTATGTGACTACTGGGTTGTCACAAAAATCATAATAAATCAACTTTTAAGAAGAATATAAGAAGCCTCTGGAAATGTGTTATTAACATCTGGAGAGAGAGAAAGAGAGAGAGAGAGAGAGAGAGAGAGAGAGAGAGAGAGAGAGAGAGAGAGAGAGAACAATCTTTTCATATTTCTCCTATGAATGGAGAAAAATCCAAGGCAACTTTTACAGCAGAGGATTTTGTAGTAGAATTTCTGAGGTCTGAGACCAAAAAATTCCAAGAAAAGTCATTGAATGTGTTTCATAAGATTCCTAACTCCATTGGACTAGTAACAAAAAGTCAAAATTCTCCACAACAAAATATCATCTCCTTTGAAAGAAGAGAGATCAATAGAGCACTCCATATACTGATGTTTTGAATCACCAAACAACAAACATTTGCCACAGAGAAAAGCAACACCATCAAAGCCTGAATGCCGAACCGAAGATCATGGTGGTATTCCAGTTTATGCAATCATAGTTATATATAAATACACCCAATTGCACACAAAATTCGAATATAAGTTAAATTATATATTTATTAACCCCTATAGGAAGTTTAAACATCATAGTTATATATAAATATTTCGACTGGCGGGACGAGGATCAATACAAACGACCCATTTAACATCCCTCGCAGCAAACGCAAGCCATACAAACCTACTCCTTTACCATAGTCTAATCTGAAACTTAAACATATGTTTCTGATAGTAAAAGAGGAAGAGAAAGGAACTACAACTACAATGTAGAGAGAAACAGACCGATCGATCACCTGAGCCCAAAGTACTTGGAGATTCATCTCGAGTTCGATTCTTCTTCAGAAGAACCAGCTCGGTCCATTATGCTTCTGAAAGGGCTCTTCGATTCCTCTCTGAAAAGCTTCCGCATAATCCATGGAAGGCATGTTGAAAGTGGAGCTAAATCTTAAGTCGGTAGAGTTCATCTCATTAGGTTGGTTTGCAAATTGTTGCTCGAGTTGCGGGATTATATTCTCCCGGATAAAGAACTGTGGTTGCTGCATTATGTTATTCACTTCGTCAAACATTCCGCCACCGATGTTATTCCCCTTCCCGAAGTAGTTGTCGTCCATCCGAACTTTCGGCTGAAGAGAATTACACCCGTCGAGCGCGTTTATGCCACCCTTATTCGAGTTCCCGTTATGACTAACATTGCTGTCGTAAAGATTCATCAGTTCGTTGATTGATCTCTGTCCGTCGGAGGGAATGTTGAACTCGGTGATATCGACTGGATTCGAGCTTGACCCAATCTGGTTCTGAATCGGATTCTGAGGAGTATTGTAAGACGGCATAGGGAAAATGGAGGGCTTATTCTCAGTCAACTGAATTCCAATGCCTTGAGTAAAACCATTCTGATGCTTGCAGATAAACTGATGATTGTTCCTCAAATTCTTGTCGAGAAAACCAAAGCGGAGATCGCTGTGCGGGCACTGCAAATTGGCGCAAGTATAGATGCGGCCGTTGAGAACCAACTCGGGCTCGCCAGAGCTTCTTTTCTGGATAAATTCCATCTCACTCTCTTCCTTCATCGGACCGATAGCAGGACCCGAGTTGAAGGCATTGATTCCGTCGTTAGCAGCTTTGTTTTCGACGAAGTTTTCGCTTTTGTCGTCATCAGCACCCTCGACGTCGTACTCACTAGAGCTGCTATTGAACGAGAAGGCCGCCCCTGTAATGGCGGCGGGGGGCGGGCACGCGTCTGGGTGGAGCTTCATGAAAAGCTCCTCCTCCTGCTTGATCACGGCCAGCCACGTGGCGCTCTCCTTCGCCGTCATCTTGTCTTGGAGGCACTTGGACTGCCTCACGAGCCGTCGTATCTTCTCTATATCAGGAGACATGTGTTTGATAACCGCGGTGAGGACGCTGACCTTCCACGCCTTCTTTAGATCATGGGGCTTCTTGTAGGGGGGCGGACCTTGGTCTTTGGGAATACCCAATTGAGCCCACCACTCTTCGGTGCCCATAGGCCACCATGGCGGGGCAATCCCCTTTTCAAGAGGGAACCGCCGTTGCGGGGGGTCGCAGTGTTGCATGAGAGCAGATAAAAGCGAACCCAATGTAGTATCTTGAAGCTCCTGAAGCGAATGCGGGCTCACAGTCCCCGAGTTCACCTCATTGCTCAAACCGGGAATGGCATTGTCCGTCTGGTACTTGGCAATAGCCGCCGGCCCGTTTCTGTCGAACCGGACCTTCTCCTTCCACCAACCCCTCAAATTATCAGATGCGCCACTGACCGGCTTGCCCTTCTCGGGAATTATGCCGTAAACGAATCCCTGGGCCTTGCACACCTCCATCATCTTCAACATATACTTCAAGATCCCGTCCTGAGCCCGCGACATCTTCTTGCGACGCGCCTGCTCCTGCGACTGCCGCTGCTTCGACGCGTCGCCTTGATCCCTGCTCTTGCTCTGCTGCTGCTCCTTCAACCGCTTCAGCCGCATCCGATCCCGCCACATCCGCCGCTCGAGATCCTCGATGTCAATGTCTTCGTCACTCTCCTCATCAGCCCCTTCTGGAAAGTTATCCTGCTGGGGGTCCACGAGATCCCCGGCGCTCATGATGCTTTCGCCCGTCGGAGGTTGAGAGACGAGGGGGTTGTAACATAGGTTCTTCTCGTTCGTAGCGGGCATGAGTTGCACGAACTTATGTGCTCCCGGATAAACCATGCCTTCCATTAAGAGACCGCCCATCATAACCGGCAATAGGAACGCGCACGATCAGGATAAGATTCTGCAACACAGAATCGAAACTAACATGTATAATTATCCCTTAAAATAGAATTTTAAGTATAAATATAAAAGGTTCTTAGTATAATAGCTCAGTATTGAAATTGAATGCGCATAAGAACATAACATTAAATACTTTAATTTCTTTAATAACCGAGTAAATATCATACAACAAAGGAATTTAATACATACGATGAATATCTACTAAATTTGGAGAAGATCACACTACTAGTGTGAAAGTGCTGGATCCAACAGGTTATGAAAACCAAACAAAAACACGCAAATAAGTAAAATAAATAAATGCGCCGACGCAAAGAGCATTTACGGCTATTAACTTTGGCATCATATAGAAGAAATTCAAAAAGATCTCCTCTTCAGCTACGCAGCAAATGATCGAATAATATTCGAAAGCAACGAAAACATTTATCAGCTCGCGATCATCAGCTCGGAAACTGCCACTTTTGCGCAGATTCATCGGTAATTCTCTGAGAATTACAAACTACTCTGAACACCAATAAATGAGAAAAGAGAACACTAAGATAAACTTGGAACAGAGCCTGCGAAAAAGAGGTAACAAAGAAAGAACAAGTAGATGCAGGATTGGACCACAACAAAAATAGCTAGACATAAAATTGATTGTGTTCCCCACAAATACAATACCTATTACCCATGTTTCCCATATTGATGCAGCAAACAAGATGAGTTTTTGATCAATAAAAGAAGCTGAATCAGATGCAGCAAAAAATAGCCCCAAAAAACCATTTTCAGAGAAATTACTGGGGTACACCCAACAAAGAACACATCCAAAAATGGAGAAACAAAAACATATTTAGAGTTAATGAGATTATAGTTTCGATTCATGCAACAAAGACTAAAAAGAAAAAAAGAAATTAATTGGCGCCCAAAATGGAAATGGAACACCTTTTGTGGTATTATCTAAAGCTCAAAGAAGCAATCAAAACATTGGAAACCATTGATACAATACGAATTAAATTTACCCGCAAAAATATTTACGCCACGGATCTGATCATTTCTTCGTGATTAAATTGAAAATTTAGAAAATTTGATAAAAGAGAGAGAGAGATGGGTCTTTAATTAAAAAAAAAAAAAAAGAAAAGAAAAAAAAAAAGGTATTTTGGGACCAGAATCAAAGTAGAACAAAATTTGATAAAGAGTGGTGAGAAGACGCGTAGGTTCCAACACCAATCCGTGTTCATACACAAAATTTAATACAAGTAACGGAAATAACTGCGCCTAATTAAGACAAAATTTGGTATATTAAATCGAAAAATTACAACCAAACACGAATTGGGTCATTACGAAAAAGTCCCAAGATGGTTACTTTAAGCATCCGAACCCTCCAAAACCTCCCATTTCCACCATTAGAGCACCTCAAACAAGCAGCTGTAGCAAAAAAGAAAACGCACTTCTTCGAACACGAGGTAAAAAAAGGCGGCGCCTTTTTCGTAAAGCAGAAAAAAATAACAGTGTCTGAGCAAACCTTCTTCTTCTTCTTCTTCTTCGAAGCTTCAACTTGTAGTAGGAGGTGATATTATTATTCCTCCATTAAAAAGCTCCATCTTTTACGAAGACTCTGAGACACAACAGAGGAGGAAACAAAAATAAAAAGAAAAAGAAAAAATAGAGAGAAAGAGAGATGGAGAGGGGAAAGAGATTAGATGGTGAGAGTTTTATTTAAATAAAAAAAAAAAGATGAAAAAAAATAATAATAATTAAATAGGAAAAAAACAAACCAAAGAGGAGAGGGAGAGGGGGAGGAGGAGGTGTTCTTTGTTTTTTTTTTTTTGCTCTTTCCCTCTAAAAAATGTTGGATGGGGAGGGGTTGGGGGGTAAAAATAGGAATGGGGAGGGGGCGCGATGGAATTTTTGCCGAAAATGGTAACTGTAAATGAAGCGGCGATTTTTTGCCGACAATGCGCCTTCGTTTTGGATTCGCGTCCCGACGCGCGCGGGGAGGCGCGAAGGTTCCTCCGTGTAACGGTTTCAGTGTAACGGCGCACGCTGCCGTGTGGGCCCCTGCAATTGTAAAACGTGACACGAGTTGGGGAGTTGAACGATGAAGTTACCGTTTTACCCCCATTAAAGTTTAATTTTCTCGAATATAAGTCCTATCCTTTGACAATTTTATAATATAAAAAATATACCGTTATTACTACTGTTGAAATAAAATTTAAAATACTAATTTATTATTTTTATTTTCTTTTTATGCAAAAAAAACTAACTAAAACACCATGGGTATTTTTTTTGTTCTGATTTTTACTTTTTAAAGGAAAGAGAATGTGGGTTCGATTCCCAACTTTCGTATAAATATTATGTGATATTGTATGATATTTGAGTTAAAATTTTATTTCATACAAATTTTTTTTATCATAATTTGAAATGGTGTTTTCAATTAATCTCGCACTTAAGAATAAGAATACATTTCAGAGCAGTGCTACTTTTTGATCGATAAGATATTTTGAATTATTAATATTTATATGTAAGTGTAATTTTATATTATTAGAAAATTAGTTAGATATTAATCAAAATTAAATTTAGCATATCTTTTTTCTAACAATCTAAAGTGTATTTTTTATTTGATTGTGATTAAAATTCTAACTAATGCTAATTTATCTTAAAATTATATATTGCATATAATTTTGTCTACAACTTGATTGTTTGTTTGACATTATAAGTTAAATATTTTGGAATTAACATTTTAAATTTTAATTATATATCTTTATAGTTTAAATTGTATATTTTTAATTATATATAATTTATAGTGTACTACGGGGTTAAAAAAAAAAATTACTGTTCTACTACCGTATAAAATCTTTTTTTTTTGTTTAAATTTTTAAAAAAATAACTAGTTTTAAAATACAGGATAATTCTTAATTTTTTTAAAAAAAAAAATGCAGTCTTTACTACAGTAAAAAATTACTATTTTTACAATAATACAATATTCCTTTTTTGCTTAAAAAAAATGGTACAGTAGTAAAAACGTTTTTTTTGTATCATAGTATTTTTTTTGAAATTTTAAATTTTGTGAAAAATTGTTAAAATAAAATTCAAAATCCTCATTTATTATTATTTATTATTTAATTAATTATTTATTTATTATTTATTTATTTATTTATTTATTTTGGCAAAACAAACGAAAAAAAGTATGAGTATTTTTTTTCGGAAAGAGAACGTGGGTCAACATTGCTGAACGTTCGATTCCCAACGTTGTAATGTGATATTGTATGATACTTGAGTTAAAATTTTAATTCATTTTTGTTTTAAAAAAAAAAAAATTGACATTTATTCTGGGTGTTGAAAAATAAAATTTGTCAATCTTATTCACGATCGTGCTCGCAGAAGGATTAGTAGAAAAATTAAGGTGTGTTCTCGATTAATTCCTAAGAACTGAAATATATAAATATATTCTATGACGTGCGTAGAGTAAATTAGTTAGATATTAATCACAATCGAATTTAGCATATTTTTTTCCTAACAACTACAATCTTTTTTTTACGTCAAATTTATATGCTCTAACTACTTTCCGCAATTTATAAAATAAGATACAGTAAAATCTATTTTCATTTTAGAATTAATACTTGTATTTTTCTTAATAAGAAAAAAATATATAATGTGAAAGAATTTTTCTGATATAAGATGATCTACTCTTCATACGAATTTATAAAATTAATTTAAGAAAGCTAATAATTTAATCTAAAATTTTAGATGGTTCTAATAAATCAAAATTTTACACTTAATTTAAATTTTCTTTAATTTTACTTATTTTTAATATTTATTTTAAAAAACAATAAATAGATGTGTATATGTATAAATGATATTTTAAAAATAAGATTAATTTCATACATCTTCCTGTAAACTTAGTTAATAGTAAATATATCCCTTCAAAATTCAACTTTTTGTATTATTTAAAAAAAAAATTGAGCTAATGCCTCATTTAACCTCATTGAAAATAAAAATTTCCAATCTAGCCTTCTTTTTAAAATAATTCATAATCTAACCTCATTTGGATGGATGAAAAAAATAAGGCTAAATTATAGAAAACCCTCTATAATATACCGTTTTTTCACTTTACACCCTATCTTTTAAAAGCCTACATTTTGTCCCATCGTAATTACGAAATTCTGCATTTACCCCCTCGCCGTCAGAATTCCGTGAGTGAGCCGTCAATTTTTGAAGTGATATATCGAAAATACCCCTCCCCACCCCCCTCTTCTTCTCACTTCCACTATTCTCCCTTCCACCCTCTCCTCGCTGTTGCTCACCACCTTCTCCGCGTACACTACCGAGTCCACGCCCACGTTCTTGAGTCGGAACTCGTTGATGAATTCGTCGTCGAGCCGCCGCTCAACGTCTTCCTCCACCACCACGGCCATCGGCTCCAAGGAGTCCGACGCGTTGGTTCGTGACAAGGACGAGGCGGCGGCGGAGGTGTCGGCCCCCGGGAGGAAGCGAACGACGGTGAAGGTAATCCCGGGGTGCTCGGCCATCTGCTAGGCGTACGCGAGCGCCTCGCGGTCGTCGGGCCCGCCGAAGAAGAGGAGCGCGACGTCGTGGGCGACGTGGCGGGACCCACCGTACTTGGTGGCGCCGGCGCCGAGGCCGCGGTCGACGAGGATGGCGACAGCCAAATTGTTGTGCTCTGCGCCCACCTCCGCCCCACCCAACTCTTCGCCTCCCTCTGCAGCGGCGGCGGCGGCGGCGGCAGCGGCTGCGGCTACGGAAGAGGAGCACAGAGATAAGGGACAAGGGTATTATCGTCATTTCACATATTCTGTTAGCTTCGTTGCCCTCTAAAAATAATTTCGTAATTATGATGGGGCAAAATGTAGATTTTTGAAAGATAGGGAGCAAAGTGAAAAAACGGTATATTATAGAGAGTTTTTCTGTAATTTAGCCTAAAAATAATAATAATTTGGTAATATTTATTTGAGTTTATGTGTTAATTAGATGGATTTTTTTTTCTTCCTCTCTCTTTCCCAACTTTCCAAATAATTTAATAATATTTATTAATTTAATGTATTTATTTTTATTATTATTTAATTAAAATATAAAAATTGACATTATTAAATATCTCATAAAATTATACATTCAAAAATAAAATCTAATATTACTAAAAACAAATATAATACAAAATAATATAATTATACATTAAATATAAATAAATATTAATATATATTATTATTACACACTTGATGTGATTAAATACCTAATATGACTATACACGAAATATAATATAGACGTGGCTAAATATAATATAACTATATATATTTAACATAATTAATTATCCGATATAATTGCACACTTGACATAGCAATTAAGATGACTAAAAAATTAATATAATATAAAATTAATATAATTATATATTACAGTGGTGCCTTAGAAAGTGTGAGAGGAGAAAGAAAGGAAAATTCTTTCTACTAATTAACACATAAATTCAAATAAATATTACTAAATTATTATTATTTTTTATAATCCATCCAAATTAGGTTAAATTGAAAATATTTTTTTTTTAAAAAAAAAATTAGATTGAGAATATTTTTAAAAAAGAAGGCTAGATGAGGTATTGATTCAAATTTTTGAAGAAACATATTTGAAAGGACAAAACTGACATTTTACGTATAGTCGGTTAAGAATTTAAAAATGAACTAACGATAATAAATCGTTTGAAAAAATAAATATAAAATATTAAATTTTATAAAAATATATTTATAAAAAATTATATACAAATAATTTTTTAAAATATACTTATTTTATTGTAATAATCGAGAAAGTCGCGATCTAGCGTAGTATACGAAGACTGAGTGCGATTCACGGAGTCGGCATACCATCAGCCGCATTCCGCATTCCGCGTCCGACATCTGACTTCATCGACCTCCGTACTCACGGCAGTCAGGACGATAAAAAATAATACGCGATTAAGTGATCCTAAAAAAAGTCCAGGGGCAATTTCGTCATTACATGGCTGGAACGCCCAGGGGCAAATCGGGAAACCCGGACGAAAAACTTTTTTCATTCGATCTGGTTAATAAACCGCGCTCAAATCCGCCGGGAATTGTCGAGGCGCCCGCCTCCCATGTGCGAGATCACCAGGCAACGCCACGTGTGCACCACGGGCCCCACCGTCGTCGTCGTCATCGTGCCTGACACGTCCCCAGCATTTTTTTTTTCCCTCTAATTATTTAAATAAATCTATTTTTTAATTAAATCGGTACTAATATAGAGACCCCCTCGGCTATACGCTATTTGGAAATTACCCCCTCAACTAATTTTTTTGAAGAAATATAAAAGGATTAATTACATATGTATTCCCGAAAACATACATATGTATTCCCGAAAACAGTTCGAATAACAAATATTTATGTCTATAAAATTTAATTTTTCATATTTACTTTTTAAAAAATTCAAAGTTATTCATATCCACCTTCTGTTTATTATCGTTTAGAAATTGTTTATATTTTAACAGAATGAAGATAAAATAATTTTTTTGTCCTTACAAATATATTCCTTCAAAAGCAAAACTCTTATACTTGTTACAAAAACATCTCTTTTTAAAAATTCCAATAGTCATCTTCTTCATCTATAAAACAAATTAATTAAATAAATACAAATTAAATAAATAAATATCAAATTAAATAAATAAATGACGAGTTGCTGCAGGTGGAGGAAGAGGGTGAAGTGGCTGCAGATAATGTTGAAGGGCCCGGTGAACCAGCGCGCAGGGGGCACCACGCACATCGCCCCGCAGTCAGATTCGAACCGCTCAAGGTGCGCCGCAGCGGTCCGCGAACGTCGCCGTGTTGGAGGTCGCCCCGTCGCCTACCGCGCCGAAGTCGTCCTCGCTCGCCATGTGAGCCCGCGCGCAGCTCCCCACCGCTTTTCGCTAGAGAAGAGCACCGCTACAAAGGATAAAAAAATAAATTTACTTTTTTACCTAATCAAGATTAATTATCTGTTAGACGATAGGAATAAATATGAATAACAGTAAATTTTTAAAAGGATAAATATGAAAACTTGAATTTTGTATAGATATATTTGTTATTCGATCTATTTTTGAGGATCTGTATATAATTAAGTCAATATAAAAAAAATAGTTGAGGGGGCTCTTTCAAAATTCCCTATAGTTGACGGAGTACCCGTACATTTTTAGCTTCAATTTATTTTTTAATAAAATCAAATTATAAATATGATTAGCTCGCTAATGCGAGTACAAAGCAAGAGCACGTGCGCACACGTGCTTGGGTGGGCCCCACGAGAATATTGCGCACGCAAATATATACGACCGGCGCGTGGGTGTTGGGGCGACGTACAGAGTGATAACACGTGTCACGCAGCCCTTGGCGATCGATTTACGATTCGTGCGGGACGAATAAGAGCCGTTGGATCCGGACTTGATTTACGAACGAATAGCGCAAAGGTTACTCCGAAGAGTCGCCTCCACGTCCACGTTGTACTACAAAGGTGGCGGCTAATGATATTCCGCCACGTGGTCGTATTCTTTTTGGGGACTTTTAGTTTTTTAAATTTTTTAATTAAAGAAAAGCCAAAAAAAAAAAAAAAAAAAAAAAAAAAAATTATGCGCACGAAGAATTTCTCGACGCGTGGAATTTTCACAACATTTTGGTGACGGTGCACGAGAAATGTGCTACAATCTCTCGTCAATGAGATCTTAGCCGTACGCTTTGACAACGATTGATCATAGCCGTCCAATCTTATCAGTGCAATAATTGGTGTTACGATGCTCTCTTTGGATTGATATGTCATTAACACTTTGATTAGTGCTCGAGTACTATTGCACTGCCCATTTCCGGCTCATTTGATTCTCGTACTAATACCCTCCAAATCACGACGATTATTCATTCAGATCGAATATCTGTACCGTATGCGTCTTATTCATATATTAATAATTCATCTCATCTCATATATCATATAATTTATTTTTTTAAAAAAAAATATTAATATTATAAAATAATAACGTATAGAAATAACGGTTAAGAAAAATAAATTTTAGATAATTTATAATATTTCAAAATCACAACTGTATTATTTTTTTTTTGTATCAATCTCTCTTTCTACATAAGATGATTAGATTGAAAGCGAAGTTGCAGCACGTAAACCAATGAGCACCGCACAAATATGTAAACGTGACCGATGTAGACAATAAGACAACATATATAGCGGATGAGCTACTTACACGCGCACTATTTGTAGATACGTAAGGAGTTCAAATTCTGTGCCTATATATCCACTATGCAGAAAACCACAGGACTGTGTTAAGAATTATAATTTTATAATAAATAAAAAATAAAATAAACTCTATTGAGTTAATCACATATTTTTTAACGACTATCGAAGCACATATATTTTTCTATTTTTTATTCAGTGCAGTAAATATATTTTAACAACTGCCAAAAATATCTAATAATCTAATAAAATGTAAAGAGAAAAATTTAAATCAACCCCCTCAAATTTGGCAACTCTGCAATTTACTAATATTTCTTGAAAATTGAATAGCTAACAAGTAAAGCAAAGAGCAAATATGTTTTTTTAAATTCTAAAAAAAGTATAAGCAATATGGATAAGAACGAGTGGCTTAATGCCAGCTAAGCTCTCGGCTAATGAAAATACGCCACGTGTACTCTAAGAGCTTTAATTTGATGTGGACGCATCCTTTGGATTACATGTGGCGCTGCGAGGTAGTGTTTGTTTTGAGTACAAAAAAAAAAATACACAAATAAGCCTCCCCTGGAACAAGGTTGGAAACAATCGATTGTATTTTTTTTTATTTAAATTAAAATAATTTAAATTTAAAAATATTTAAATTTATAAAATTTAAATTTTTTTTATTTTATAAATTTTAAAACATTTAACTTTATTTTTTAATAAATTTAAAAATTTATTAATTTTAAAATTTATATAATTTTTTTATAAAGTTTTAAAATTTATACAAATTTTAAAATTAAAATTTTTGCTTTTATTTTTGTAATTTTTCGAGACAATTAAAATTAAAATTTTTAATATTTATAAATTTTAACTTTAGAGAATTTTTAAATTTTATAGCTTTTAAAATTTTTAACTTTAATTTTTAATAAATTTTAAAATTTTAAAATTTTAAAATTTTAAAATTTATACTAATTTTTATATACAAAATTTTTAATTTTTAAAAATTTATGAAAGTTTTAAAATTTTAATTTTTTTAATAATATTTTTTATATACAAAAAATAATATAAATTTTAATAAATTTTTTTAATAAATATTTTAAATCAAATATTTAAAAATCATACCAGCAAAATTTTTATTTGTTTTAAAAAACTATTATGCGTGAGGACAATTTCGTCATTTTATATGACTACTATTCTTTTTTTCTTATTTTCAAATTTCTTTATACATGGAACAACTATTTCTCTCTTATATCCCAACCAAAGCCAGCCTTAGTGTTTCCAAATTAATTTAATAAAGAAAAATGTTAACTGTACACCGTTCCAAAGAGGGGTGAATTTTACTGATCATTTCAAAGTGACCAATGACTAAGTCCTCATCCTTGAATGGGTGGGGTGTATGATATACACCCATTTGGGATGTACAGGTAGCATAATGTATGAAATAGTCCCTATAAAATCAAAATATGGCAACTTAGTCCTTGCATTTTTAATTTAAATTTTTTTCTTTAAAAAAAATAATAAAAGACTTTAAATGTAAAATGACTTTCAACTACTAAGGTTAGGAATCTATGCGTTAATTGCCTCAAATTGCGCAAATATAGAAAGAATTTTGTCTCCGCGAAAACGTAGATGGAGGAGAAAGAGTTTTTTTTACTCACGAAAACAGGATAAAAAATAAAAATACTTCGTCTGCTTAAATGCCCGCGAAACAATATTATATACAATTATTATATTAATTTAATTTATTTCTAAATATAGATACTAATTTTGATGCATTTAATATATATTTTATTTTTTTTCAAGTATTTTAAACATATTTAATTTTTTAAACAATATATTAGTTAAATACTAATTAAGTGATATTCATTTTTAGTAATTTAAATGTCTTATTTAATAATTTGATAATAGATACGGAATCAGCTTAATAATTGAAAGACATTTAAATTGATTTGAATTAAAATTAAATTAAATAAAACTAAATTTTAAATAAAAAATTTATTTAGTATATTTTAAAAAAAATCGCCAAAGAATTCCTTTTTTTACATTGAGGGACTTTTTTTGAGAGAGAATTTACATTGAGGGACTAAACGTTCAAAGTTGAAAGTACAAAGGCCAAACTGCATAATGCGAGAAGTTGCACTTTATTTTCCAACAATTAGAAAAGATCAATTTTTTTTATATAAAATAGTATTTAACGATGTTTGAAATAAACTAAAAAAATAATGCATCAAAGTTATTTTGATAACATTTTTAATTATAGACAAATAAATCATATAATATATTCAAATCAAATTAATCGACTAAAATATACGAACATCCAAAAATTTAAACTGAATAAGTCATTAAATAACTATCAAATTAGTTTAAAAAATTAGACAATAAAATTAAAATTTTAAAATATTAAATAATCATGTTAAAATTAGTTATATATATAAAAAATTTTAAATACCACTGTTTTAATTTTCAAAAATAAAATAATACCATATGGAATAAGTAGAGGGACTAACCATACATTTTTGCCCATTTTGGTCTAAACAGTGGAATCGTGCTTAGGAAATCGATGTAGTAAGAGGTCGTAGTCACAGCATATCCCACATAATCAGCAAAATCCATATATTTAAAAAGGAATCTGAAAATATTACATCATTTGACTCTTTATTTTAACACTTATTTATTTTTTGAAATGACTCTTTATTTTAAAACTTAAGTTTGATTTGATGGTGTGGACCAGGTAACAGATTATAAATAATTAAAAACTTAATAAAAAATAAGTGGAACAGAAGATGATTTTTTTTTTTATCTGTTTATTTTTTTAAAAAAAGTATTAGGCTACTGTAGCTTTTGTATTTTATTTTTGGTTGTCCAATGTTAATTGGACAAGGCAAATGTTTCCTTTGGAATTGAGCTATCATAGAATAGTTTGAGAAGTGTCAATTTTTGAAAGAAAAAATAATAATAATAAAAAAAAAATTTTTTAACTATATTCCAAATCTATGATTGATGTAATCAAATGTACGTAATTTATGGCATGTAATGTTTTTAAATATTGAGTTGAGTAATTTTTTCAATTTTGTTTACTTATTGTACTATTGTTGTCAAAATAAATAATTTTAAATAAAAATATACAAAGCGGAGTTAAATACATGATTATTAATTAGTAAATGATGATTTAGAATCGCAAAATTTGATTGTTGAAAAATTCTACTTGAAATTACGTAGTCGGAAGTTCCTAAAATTTTAAAAAAAGTGTTGCTGGTAAAAATATCGACACTTATCATTAGTTAGGGTGTATAGCGACACATTATTATAATGTGTCATAAAAATATGTCATTATAATTTAATTTTGATATACATGAAATATAAATTGGACACTTATATAAAAATATCACAAAAATATGTCTATATAATTTTATTTTATTATAGAACTCTACGCTCTCTTTTCATCAATTCATTTAGTTAAGCTACGATTATTTTTAATTTCATCTGTTTTTAAGTTTTTTGGATTATCAATCTGGTTGAAGCGGTAGGATAAATCAAAATTATTTCTAATCTTACATTGAAATTAATTCTAATTTTATTGAGAATTATCTACATTTATATATGTACCTATTCTTCCTTAAATTTGTCATGTAACATGTGTAATATATTGTAGAATAGATACACAGCATTCTAGTTTTTTTTTTTTCTCGGGTCGCTATATCTACTGAAAATTATGTTTATAATTCTCGTTTGTATATTTTTCAAATTCACCTTAGATCCATATTGATGTACTTTTTTTTTTTTATTTTAGGACATAGAGAATGAAAAAAAAAAGAAAAAAAAAATGAAAATTACTATTTGGATTGTATTTGAAATATGCAATATAAATATAATGAATGAAGGAATAATGTAATAGAATATTTTTATTGTATATCATTCGATATTCTCTTTATACAATTTATGTATATATTATTTCTGATTGAAATGTAATGATGTATATACAGGTTGAAATCACTACAACCAAATAATGTTATATCGATATTTTTAAGTATTTTTAAAATCTAAAAAAATTATCATTGGCAAAAATACCGATACTTATTATTAGTGTCGTTAGGGTGTATAGCGACACATTATTATAATGTATCCTAAAAATATATCTTTATAATTTAATATTAAATATAAATAAAATATAAATAGAACATTTATATAAAAGTGTCATAAAAATATATTTCTATAGTCTAATTTTGTTGTAGTGAATGCACTGAATAAATAGAAAAAATTTTGTCCATTTAGCAGACCTGAGGCATGACACCTACCATTGTACGGCCATTCGGCGCCGTGCACTGGTGCGTCCAAATATATCTTTGTTGTACGAAAATAAAGATATAGTTCAACTTTATATATAGATAAGTATTTATCTTTCATCAATTAAAATCAACTTTAAAATTATTTATGAATCAATTTGACGAACTAATTTAATTTGACTCAGTCCAAGTTCAAAAGAACACACCAACTTAAAGGAAACAGTTACGCATAATTTTATTATTATTGATGCATTCGACAGATATAGCATGCGTTCTTAGAAAAAAAACTTTATCTACTTCAGTAAAAATTAAGTTTATTGAAAATATCAAATTATTTTTATTTTTCAAATAATAGATTGATAAGTAAATAAATAATAATACATATAAAATTACTGTAAAAGATCTTATTCTAATTAAGATCATGACATAAGATTTAATTTGTAATTACTAAGAAAAAGGAACGTATCAAAGGCCCCAACATAGGTTTTATTAACTTAATTTTGTCAATATAAGAAGTAATTCATTATTATTATTTAGTACCTCCCCTTTTACATATATATATATATATATATATATATATATATATATATATATATATGCTCAATACTTTTCTTGTTTAGCACATAATTATTAAGTGGTAATATAATACTTAACAAATTATGAGAATTGCTATCCATATACCCTATACACTAGTTAGTTTTGAAATGGATAAGATGAAACCTATCTCTTTTCAAATTTTTTAATTAAAATACGTTAGAATTTTTGTGAACCCTTGGATCGTCGCGGAATAAGATGTATTTCTCTAAATAGAAATGTATATGTAGCATTTTTCATAAATTATTGGGACTCATCCAGTTTCAATTAACTCAAACAAGCCGACTTTGTTTGACCAGATTTGAGTTCGAGTCTGGAATTAATTAACAACCCACCTTTTTGTGCTGAATCAGCTTGAAATCGAGCTGAGTCAAGTCGACTCGGCCGAGTTTCGAGTCGACTTGTTGTGCTTTGGTAAGCTAATTAAGTTCAACACTTTCACCAAAAAATTGACTTTTTTGCTTCCAATTTTGCAGAATCAAACGTGTGTCAAACAAAGAGAATTAAATTATTTTATAAATAATTGTTTGGTTTAAAATTAGGCGTCACAGACATTTACTTTTACCGTTAAATTTATCTTTTTGACTAATTTTATTACTTAGATTATTTTATTTCACTAACTATTCACTTAACCAAGGGACCCACTATCATCCTAACCACTCATCTTTTCATTCAAAAACGAAAAATCTACATTTATTAATGACTTATACTTTTAAAAATATAAAAACTCAAATATATATATATATATATATATATATATATATATATATATATATATATATATATATATATATATATATATATATATATATATATATATATATATAGTAGAACTTATATGCTTTTAAAAGCACAAGCCATCCATACTTGTGAATTTTTTATCATTAAATTTGTATTAAAATTTGTATTTTTTATTTTATCTTTCTCCCTCTCTAGTTGACTTTACAAAAATATAAATCTTAATATAAATTCAATAATAAAAAATTTATAAATACTAATGGACTTATGCTTTTAAAAATAAAAATTGCTAGATGTACATCCCAATTGGGGTGTACATCTTACACCCACCCCATTCTCGGATGGGGTGAATTCCACTCGTCCCATCGATGGGACGAGTGGAGGAATACCTACCCCAGGATGAGATGGGTGTAGAATGTACACCCTATTTAGGGTGTACAGATAGCAGTCCTCGATATCTCTCTCTCTCTCTCTCTCTCTCTCTCTCTATATATATATATATATATATATATATATATATATATATATATATATATATATATATATATTAATAAAATAAGCTATAAATTTTTGCCATATAGCCAAATGTGCTGATAATATTTCTACAACCAATAAGAATCCGACAAAAACATACCAAACTTATAAAAATATCTTATAATAGATAGATTTAAAAGCATACAGTTACGTAGGGGAGATGACAAAAGCACTAGTTCAAAAGGAGTAAGTGCTGCCGTAAGAGAAGGATTGCATCAGGATGTGCGATGTGATGTGAGGCAGTTATTATAATAAAATTATATTATAATGATATTTTTAAATATTTCTAAAATTTAAAAAAAATATTGCTGATAAA
Organism: Tillandsia leiboldiana; assembly: GCA_029204045.2. NCBI lineage: Eukaryota > Viridiplantae > Streptophyta > Magnoliopsida > Poales > Bromeliaceae > Tillandsia > Tillandsia leiboldiana. Next base: position 52,900,959 of record CM055061.1, read on the forward strand.
AATATCGATACTTATTGTTAGTATTACTATATGTACCGTCGCTAAGATATATAGCGATATATTTTTATAATGCATCCTAAAAATGTGTTCCTATAATCTAATTTTGAATATAGATAGAATATACATAGAACATTTATACAAAAATATAACAAACGTGTATCTCTAAAAGCGCCTTAGCTTTCATCAATAGTGCGAATTTTAATGCGCCTCTCACATATATTTTAAGCATCAGAGGAAACAGTAATTCGAAAATATTACTGAATTAAAGATTACTGATTTAACTCTTGAATCAAATAGTTACTACTAGTTTTGAACAAGTGACGTCGTCATAGTATCATAAATATTTAAATTTTTTTTTATATTATTATTCTTGTATTATATTTAGTTATAAAATATTAGTTTCTAGATTAAATTAAATAGATATAAATTTTTAATTTGTATTTTTTTAAGCTACTGTATGCTTATAGAATATAAAATCAGCAAAATTGATTTTACGCTGTTAGATTTTAATATGAATTTATCAAAAAAATTCGATCAATTTGATTAAATTCGAATCGGTTCACCGGTTCGATGGTTGAACTGTTGATTCGACTAATTTTAAATAATTTTTTGACTTATCAGATTCAAAAGATTTAACCGAACCACTTTATAAACTAGATCGACCCAATTTTAATTAAATCATTATTTTTTACATGATTTGGAGGAATTTTGCGTGCACCCACTATCTAGTGATTTATATGTTAAAATAAAAATTTAATGCGATAGTTATGATCTAAACAGATTTGAATTCAAAAATATTAATTTGAACATTTCTTTTTAATTTATTTAAAAAGTCTCCAGTATTTTATCAAATGTATCAAATAACACATCGTATTTACCCTTAAAATTAATTTTTTGAAATAATATAAATCACCTCAGAGGTGAGATGTGATATTTCACTTTGGAGATGTAATGGTTAAACCATCGCTTTTATATTTTGGAAGGTCCAAAAACTCCAAAAATATTATTATTTTTCTCTCCTCCCGTACTATAAAGTTATGGTAGCGACGGAGATTATTATGATTAATTTGTGAATAGTCAATCCTAAATATTTTTTTTTTTTTGTTATGATATTAGTTATTTTTTATTTTAATTTATTTAGCATATTCTCATGGTTCTTTATTTAATAAATGATACCTTTCACCTGTTAATTTGATCAAAATCATCATTTAAAAATTGTCATTACTATTAGTGACTTGTAACAACTAGTTGACAAGTATTGCTGCCCTAAAATATATTTTATGACAATTTATTTGGCAAATGTGATATTGAAAATTATAATAACTAAAAGTGTTAAGTAAAACAAATACTGTCACTATAAGAAAATTAATATTTAAACATATTTTTTTAATATTTAATACTATTTAAAAGTGTTTTAATATAGTCTAGCGTTATATTTGAAAGCGACAGTTAAAACTTCAGCAAATAAAGATTTGTTACGTATATATATATCGACGCTTATGTAAAACGTCGTTTAAAGTATCAAAATTTTTAAAAAAAATTTTATTTAATAAATTAATTTGATACAATAGAGGGTTTATATGATGATGCTTTTTGAAGTGCCAGTATTTGCTGCATTATATAAATATTTCTAAACGTTGTCTAAAAAATATTTTTATATTAAAAAAAAATATTATTGGGTTTGATCAATATCCTCTCCTTGCAAATAAAGATTAATCGTTAATTCATCATTAGTTCCTAGATCCATGTACTATATACATATATAATACAAATATAATAACATTTAATTAATTAATTAATTTATACTCTTAAGTCTCTTTGTATATATTCCACTTTTCGTTTACTTATTGGCAAATACAACACTTAAGCAAAACTGGTTTACTTAACACGGAATCTTCAGATATATAATAATTAAGTTTTAATTAATTAATTAAGAGAGCACATGTTGTTCTCAACTAATTACTGACTCCTTTGTAGGGCCATAGCATAAGATTAATATGATTAATTATTTTAAACACGAGTTATTAAATTGGAGTTATACTATCACAATCAACTTAATTAGGTTTTATTTGGGGTGGTTAGTATCCACCAACCCTACGCCCCAGGAAATTTTATCCTAATTAGGTTACAAAGGTATATATATATCACTTATAAGAGATGCAAATTTATATGATTATATATATATTTAGGATCAAATAAGGTTTATCCAACTTAAACAAACCACTCCCACTAGATTTTCTTCATTATTGGATTGTCATCATTCATAGGTTAATTTATTTGTAATTCAAAATGATTATTTCTTGTTAGTTCACATGCTCAATAGAAATTAGATTGATTGGAAGATACATGACAAAGTTGGAAACGCAAAGTATTTTGTCGCGTTCACATTAAAAAATAACTAGAAAAAAGCAAAAGAAAACAAAAATTTATGCTATCATTGATATGTTAACTTATGTTGTACATATTAATTTGCGTGCGATATATCATAATTTTATTTTATTTTACTTTTTATAATTTTTTTAATATTACCATTGATGTATATATAAACTTATATTATACTAATCAATATGTATATATAAACTTATATTATACTAATCAATCTGTGTGTAACTGTATCAATAATTTTCTTAACGGCAGTATTTTAGATATATATATATATATATGCGCGTAGGAATCTTCTTATATAAATTAAATAGTGTTTAGATGCCCAAACTCGGCGATGTCTATTAATTGATTGTTAATTAGCCCACTCAATCTTGCCTTAAACATATATATTAGCATTAGATTAGGGACAAATGATTATAACAAAAGGCTTCATAGTTTAATCAAAAGCTTAAGTATTACGAGTTGGCATTAATGGAACCATCATACTTTGACAAAAGTAATAATTTTTATATTGTATTTGGTCATATAATATTCTATTAATGGTGGCTTTAAGAGATCTTAAGTGATGATTTATATATGTTAAACAATTTCTAATACTTGGTTGACTAATAGAAAGGTCATTTTAGCTTAATATATAACTATAATATTATAATATGATCTTGTAACGTATCAAAGAAACCAACCTGGGATTAATTACATTCAAAATAAAAAGACATGCACTGAGTAGTTTTGTTTAATGTAATCATCAACAGTAGTATATATATATATATATATATACATATATATATATATATATATATATATACATATATATATATATATATATATATATATATATATATATATATATATATATATATATATATATATATATATATATATATATATCAACTTTTTAAACATATCTAAAGACATCTTTAATTGGTTCCTCATTGTAGTAGAGATCAAATTATATGACATTGTTGATTAATTCTTAGAGCAAATTGTAACTTAATCTGTGAGGAGGATTTTTTAGATTAATTGGTTAAGTAAATTGTCTAATATATTAAATCAAATTCTAAACCACTACTCCCTGGTCCAATGCCCAAAATCTCTTACATGTTGCACATTACTTTAGATCAATAGCACATGCTTTGGTGCTTAAGAGAACATGAGCACTCATATGCATGCTTTTAGGTAAACAAGGAAGCAAATGCATGTGAGAGGAAATTAAAAGCAAGGAAATAGAAATGAAATGGTGGTTTCAGTGCAGGCTTTTTGTTGCTCCCTTGGTTCATTGCATAGTACCTATTTTAGGGACTACAATACATTGGGATTCCAACTTTTAGGATTTAACAAAGCCATGTCGATCTCATGAGACTTTGTTAGTTAACCTCATTTGGTAGTGTGATTGAACAACTTAGTTTTTAAGCTTGTTGCGCGCGTTCCGAAGATAAAGAACTGGATAAGCTTTCTCATACTAATTGGTTGAGTTCCTTTAATGTTGTTAGTTTATTCATGGGCATCTTTTGAGGTGTCACTAATTTGTGTATCATCACATGCATGTCTTTTGTGGTTACAAATTAACTTAGAGAAATCAGTGGATATAGTTGAGGTGTGGACAGTATATTTTCAAGAATTGATATCAAAAGTAAAGATTATTGATCATCGGGATAGATCGACGTCAGAGCATAGAGTTACCGATCATCGCTATGAGTGATAGATATTAAAGCACAATTTGATTTCGCTAGGCGGGTTGGACTCACAGATTTGTAATTTTTCGACTTCAGGTGGAATTATGAGTGTCCGAAAGTAAGATTGGATCGTGTACGAGGCAAACAAGCATGAAAACTTGAACGTTCTGAACATGAATACAGTCAAAATGAAACAAAAACAATTTGAGTTTCTAACTTAAACGTCCTGAACATGAAAACTTGAGCGTTCTGAACATGAGTTTCTAACATGAAAACTTGAACGTTCTGAACAGGAGCGAGTATCGAATCAATGATAGTCAGCACCGGAGCAGACTGCGAATTCATAAAATTTGGTAACAGTGTGAGTAAAATTAATTAGAGGTAGAATAATATAATTAGGCTCTCTAATTCTCCAATGCATTTCATTTTTGCAAATTATTAACTATATCCTATATATTATTAACAAATATTCACCGACAAGCGCGAGCCCAAATCGAGTTCGACCCGACCGGCCTAGCCCACTTCATGTGAGTGACTTTGGCTGGGCCACCCATACATCAAGGCCCAAATCTTAGCAAAAGTCGATTTAAAATGCAAATTCAAAAGTTCAGGTTATGAGCTGATTTACATGATCTTGGACTATCTCATGACTAAAAAAAAGTCCAAAAAAAAAGTTCAAACTTTTTTATCCCGTCACTATAACAAAATTAGATTATAGGGACATATTTCTGTGACACTTTTGTATAAGTGTCATATATATATTCCATTTATATTCAAAATTAGATTATAGGGACACATTTTTGGGACACATTATAAAAATATATCGTTATACACCCTAGCAACGGTACATATAGCGATACTAATAATAAGTGTCGGTATTTTTGCTAGCGACACTTCTTTCAAATCTTAGAAACACTTAAAAGTGTTGTTATAGCATAATTTTGTTGTAGCGCGCAAGAACGGAAAATAATTTCACTACAATAAAATTATGTTATAGAGACACATTTTTGTAATATTTTTGTACAAGTGTCCTATCTATATTTCATCTATATTCAAAATTAGATTATAGGGACATATTTTTTAGACATATTTTAATAATGTGTCGTTATACACCTTAACGATTGCATATATAACGATACTAATTATAAGTATCGGTATTTTTACCAGCGGCACTTTTTCAGATTTTAGAAATACTTAAAAATATCGTTATAGCATAATTTTATTGTAGTATTTAGTAGGGGTGTCAACGAGCCGAACACGAGCGAGCTGGGGTCGGCTCGTGTGGCTCGTTTAAATATCGAGCTGAAAATTCGGCTCGAGCTGGCTCGCGAACAACAAGTTTGATTTTCATTCCTACTATATTAGGTATAAAGTTAAAAAAAAAATAAAAAATTAAAATTTTAATCTAATAATTAAAATTCATAAAAAATTGATGGCTTAAAATCTAAATAGTAATATATATATATATATATATATATATATATATATATATTCGAGCTGTTATCGAGCCGAACACAAACGAGCTAATCCCAGCTCGTGTTCGGCTTGTTTATTAAACGATCTGAAAAATTCGGCTCGTGCTCGACTCGTTTACTAAACGAGCGATTCGATCTCAAGCTCATTTCGAGCCGAACAGCAAGCTGGATTGTCACCCCTAATATTTAGATCTGTTATAAAATAATTTACATCGTATCTAAAACGCGAATCAATCAAATCATTTCACACCATATATTTTGACATGGAGACCTACTCCACAAGAATATACAGAGAATATACAGATATATAATAATTAATATATCAACAATTCATAAAAATCAGTATTAATTTAAATTTAAAGAGACGTACGTACGTACCTGCAGCAATTCTTCACAAGAAATTACAAAAGTGTATAAATTGACATCACGAGACTTTATTTTGTGACCTAATTCTCTGTCCATCAAACACTGCATTAATTTCCCAAGTAAATAAATGGAAAAGCACTCAGAATTTAAAAAGTTCTTAGTTAAGGAAAAGTCACATGTGATGGGTGATGTGCACCACAAATTTAACCCCACTTTCTTTGTAAAATGGAAAACACGCAGCAAGTGATTGAGCACTCAACCCCAACCCCCCCACCCACTTTTAATTCCTTCTTCGCCACCTTATTACCTCCAGAATTTATTTCCTGCACCCAGTGTATCCATAGCATCTCATAAATCACAATAAATATTCGATTATTATAATTTTATAGATATATCGATCGTTTCTAGTGCAAGTGACAAAGAATTTACCGGTTGATATTCGAAGTCTCGAATTCGAAATCTAGTTGTATCACATTTACAGCTAAGCGAAATGAATAGCATGTTATTTTTCTCTCTCTCACTCAAAAAAAATAAAAAAAATAAATCTATAGATATTCTCTGGCCTATGAGAAATCATTTAGTTTTGAAAATCTATTAGCTAGCCTTAAATAGTTAAAAAAATTAAAAATATAGAAAGCGGTAAACTATATATTATTTTATGATCGTTTCGTAATAAAATCATTTATTTGATAAGATGATATTGCACCAGTTTTAAGCACTCTCATTTTAAGGCATTTTAGTTAAACTTTTACATTTATTCTTTTTATCAATGTATGTGAATATGATTCATTTAATCTCCATCAAATATGCAAATAAGAATGCTACGATTATTCTCGGATTATCATCTATCATATTATTCTTTTGAATTATAAAAAGAAAAATTATTCACTTAATTTACAAAAAATATGAGTAATATTATAAAGATTTAGGTTGAAATATAATCGGTAATAAACAAACTTTGTTGTCATTCGTTTACTTTCGATAATAGAGCTTTCAAAATAACGATCGATATCATTAAATATGGTCTAGCTAGACTATTTAAATTATTTAAAAATTAAATTTTATATTTTTTTAATATATATTTTTTATCCATCAAGTGAATACAAAAATAAACAATTAAAAATAAATATTCTTTAAAAATTGATCATAGGAGTCTTGTAATCAATATTGAGAATATAGATATTATTTTAAATAGTTTTAAAAAATTTATAACTAAAATTTAATTAATTTAATTTTTTTTACACCATTAAACTAGCAAAAAATATATATATCTATTATTAAAATTATAAAATTTACAATTCTTTGATCATGAAGTCGATAATATCAAAAAAAAATTAAAATTTAATTTCTATATATTTTTAATAATCTAAATTATATTCAACCAATGATTTGAAACTCTATAATCGAAAAAAGAGAGTGGTAACAACGGAGCGAGTTTACTAAAATGATAACTTCCAATTCAACTCTAATTATAAAACACAAATAATAAACTGTCCGGTTGTTTGTTTTCAAGATTTGTAATATTTCAAATTGCAAGTTTATTGCTAATCAAGTTATTTGGATTGAAAAATTGATAAGCATTAGCATAAAATGATTCTCATGCATCTAAGTATATAAATTAAATTATCTCCAAACTCATGATAATTTAATATTTCTATTATCTAAAAATTTATAATAATTTTACTATTTCACTAACACCTTTTATAACTATATATATACCCAACTTAAATTGATTGGTAATTATGAATATTTTAAATAAAAAATATAAAGAATGTAAAATTTTAAAATTTCGAATTACCCTATGAGCTCAAGAGATTAAAATAGTTAAACGTGTTAAAACTAGAATAATTTTATTTTGTGTAACCTTGTGAAAAGTGAAGTATCAATTACCGGTCAAAAATGTGAGATAAATCTCGATTGAGCCAAGATTTTTCTGCGGGTAGAGCCCAATATCTCGGCTAATAATCTTTGTAGATAAAATGTGGCTTCTTACAAGGTCGACTAAGATTAACAAGACGAGTGCGTCCCACATCGCCTGATACTTGTGATTGCTCTTGAGTTTGACAGGTGTTAGACTTAAAAGAGGAAAAAGGGATAATGTAATATCCTAAAATTTAGAATAGTTATATATATATATATATATATATATATATATATATATATATATATATATATATATATATATATATATATATATAGAGAGAGAGAGAGAGAGAGAGAGAGAGAATAATGTTTTTATACTATTGATAGTATTAGGGCCTTACTACTATAGACTTTTTGACTCTTGGATGAAAAGATATGCGGTTAGAATTATAATATCCCTCTAAAATTATATTATTTTACCAACAATCCACTAAATCCTAGGGAACCACTATAATACTAACTGCACATTTTTTCATTCAAGTGTCAAAAAGTCTATAGTAATAAAACCCTAATATTATCAATAGTATAGTAGCCTAATTATATATATATATATATATATATATATATATATATATATATATATATATATATATATATATATATATATATATATATATATATATATATACCATATAAAGGCACAAAGAGGCCATGTCCCTTCTAACATTTTTAAAATTATAAAAAATTTATTATTAAGTTATTAATAAAATTAAAATAGTGTAAATTTTAAAGACCAAAATATATTTTTTCTAAAAAAAATAATATTGCCTTGTGGGCCACGAGATACAAATTTAATTAATTCCAACGTATCGTAATACTTAATTTCTAAATTATACTAAATCTTAATACTTAATTTTTTGATATATCGTAATACTTGATTTGCAAATTATATTATATTTTAATACTTAAATTTTTGACATACTTTTTTTTTTTTGTTTTTTTTTGTAGATTGCTAAATCATTATTATTTTTTTTTTGTAGATTGCAAATTATATTATATTTTAATACTTAAATTTTTGACATACTTTTTTTTTTTTTTTTGTAGATTGCTAAATCATTATTATTTTAATGATAAAGATAATTATACTTTATTTTTTTAAAAAAAAATATTAAAAACTCGAAAGCTAATGGACAAAAAATTATTTATATAATTAATATTTTTAAAAAATTAATATATTTTGTATAATATATTTTTTATCCCCTAAAACTAAAACATAAAATATATATAATATGGCTAAATTTTTCAACTTAATTATAATATTTTAAATGCTGATTAGATTTAAAAAAATTAAGAAGATTTATAAGTGTTAAAAATTATAGTAAGTTTAGAGGTGATCCTCTAAGATATACAAGGCATCATAAAGAAATAGCAAAATATTATAAATTGCGAAGGAGAGCAGTGTACAGTGCACAGTGCACAAGGTGCATGCAACAGTTTGCCCTTTGGCACACCGCAATGTCACTATCCCACCAAACAGTATTTTAGCTCCAACGTAACTATCATTACATTATTAAACCAAAGAAATACAACCTACAGATACAAATATTTGTGTTTATAGCCCGAGTTGTTAAGATATGATCACACGTACAAATCAAAGAATGGGATTGTGCATGTACAGAGCTTTAATGAGAGGATCCAATGCAATTAACTATTGATCTCTCTAAACCATCCACATGTAAAACTATGAATAGATTGTGAGGAACATGGCAGTGAATGATAGAATGAACAAGCGCGGCGGCGGCACGGCAGCGGCGCCGTAGCAGCCTGAGGAGCTGCCGCCGTTGGTGTTTTCCGGCGTGGCGGTCGGCGGGCCGGATCCGCCTGCATGTTTGAGATATAATATATATATACTCGAATAAAGAAAATTATTATAGTATACTATTCGTTTCGTTCATTTTTATATTTTTTTTAAATAAATTTAGTTTAGAATATAAATTTTTAGATACTAATTATCAAGTTTTTTATTATTTGTGCGTGGTTATTTGTATATATATTGTGCACCAATTTTTAGTATTGGGTGTGGCATTTTTGTTAGCAACTTTTTTAATAAGCAAATACTAAAATCAAATTTTCTTAAAAGATTAGACACTAAATCTAAATTGTTAAAATGCATCGATCGGTGGTTTAGATCGTACAATTTTCTCAAAATATTATTAAACTCTAATATAATAAAATTCAACTAAAATTAAGGGGAAAAGGAGTGTCAATGTTCGTACCTGCTTCTTGTGGTGATCCTCCGCTTGTTGGTGACAAACTCGGAACTGGAACTCCAAGCACTGCTCCGAAAAACAAACTACGTACTATCAATACCAATTCTTGAGAGATCAAATACACGTATGAAGTTCATGCATGATGAGTATATACTATTAAATAATATGAAACGATCGATATTTTTAATATTTATATTCAATATATACAAACCGGCGCAGAGGCTCGTCGGCGGCACGTCGACACGACAAATAGTCGGAAGGGTCAGCACCCGCGTGGTGTCGACCTGCACGCCGAGACCGCTACCGCCGCCGTAGCTGGCGATGAGCTGACAAAGGCAGATGGGCTCATTGTTGACAAGGCTAGCGAGCGCAGGGCAGCAGTTTTTCTCAGGCCGCGTGAGATTGCTGCCCTGCACCACGTACGTCAGGCATGCTGACAGGTTCAGCAGCGCCTCCGAGCAGTCGAGGCCAGCGGCTACTGGAGCCGCCGCCACCGCCGCCGCGCGGGAACTTGTTGTGCATGTGTGCAGCAGGGTAGTAGTAAGAGGATGCCAAGGAGCAGGAGAGCAATTGAGGAGGATTTTGAGGTTGACATTTTCTAAGAGAGAGAGAGAGACTTGGTTGCTTCTCTTTATTCTCGGTGCATGTTCCCGTAGAAACTAAGCAATTCTCGGGCCCAGGGCTCGTTACACCAAAACCTCCTCAACCACATGATACTTGTATTAATACAATGTTTAAAGACGCGAGCTTCAAATTTAAGCTTATATTGAGACTGATATATATCCTCCCCGACCGTGTGTCGAGACCTTACTGGTGGATTGATTATGACCTTTTTAATACTTTATAAAAGCTTGTCCTAATCCTTAATTAAGATCCTTACTCTTCGTAGCCCAATAATAATTTATAAAAATCACAATAATATATAGTAATCATACCAATCTAATTAATAAGAGCAACGCTACATGTACACCCCCAAAGGGGGTGTACATCTTACACCCACCCATTTAAGGGTGGGGAGGTTACTTCACAAATTGTGAAGTGACCCCTCACCACACTCCACCCATTGGATGGGTGGGGTGTGCGATGTACACCCCCAAATGGGGTGTACAAGTAGCATTTTCCAATTAATAATAATCACTAATCATTTTTTTTTGGCCCCGAGAATCTATAAAGAATCCATTCAATCTAAAAGCATGAGCATTTAGAGCAGAATCTCTGCACGGGCGTTTCGTGACGCTATACACAAATTGTATACATAAGATGTCAGTGCATTAAATGCCTCTTTCACTCATCTTCTACTTTCAGCAGTAGTCACTTTTTTTAGTATAAAGTTTGACAGCTGAGAAGCCCTTACAACTGTGCCCTAGCAAAAATCAAGAGTGAGATTCTGAGGTCAGAAAATAAGAGCACCAGTTTGATGAATCTACTACTATGGAGAAAACTAGTTTAAGAAATTTAATATAATGCTTTTTCTACAAGTACTGTTCAAAGCGCATTCATCTACAGCAGAACCAAAACAACACACTCCAATCACCATCTCACCAGATGCATTGTCTAATTTACCAACATGAATAAATATCCTGCAAAGCATTTCTTGATTGATAGAGAAGAGAACACAGGCAACAAATCATGATTTTATATTGTTCCATCGAAGATGGACAAAGAATCATGGCTATGCATCGCCATATTATATCGCAAACGGTTCGGAAATCAACTCATGAATTACAAAAATGTCCTATTTTTCTATCCAAATGTCAATTAAACTTGTCTGCTGGGATTTGAGCAGCCGAAAAGAATCTTCGGAACAGGCACTCTCGGATTGGCCCGTACAGAAAAACCCGATCTTATCTTCCGACGTATGTTGTCTAGAAGCAGATTTATTCTCCTAAGACCATGCCAAACCCAAATTTGTAATCTTTCTTTAGATGATCGATCTGCATAAATTCATCGAAAAGAAACAAAAAGGGTTACAATAAAGCTCCGCATGGTCTTACAGGATCATCAGAGCCTCTCTAGCAAATCAGTTGACTATGAGTAAACAAATTTATCGTTACGGTAGAAAGGTTAAAAAAAAATCTATACAATAGCACTGCAGCAGCAAAGGGAGGGAGAACCTCTGTAGTGCTTACCTCTGCAGAAAGGATAAAGTTGACGCCCATATTTAATCTCTCCTCCAGAAAAGCAGCCACAACACCATTGGAATCAATTTTACCCCTCAAACGGCACTGAAACAAAATTTCATTCAGTTGTAAGCAGGAAGAGAAAGAAAAAAAAGTAGACGTAATTCAAGTTGTACGAAGAAATTTGGTCCTCATAGTTTTGGCACAAAATTATAGAAGACGCTAAGCATGTTATTCTTATTCTGTAGTGAACTATCTACTCAAAAACAAAATTTCAAGTATATTTCAGATGTTATCTTTTAAAGAACGGAGAAGTATATTTAAGATGTTTGAAAGCAGTACCATGAAAAAAAAAAAAACCCAAAAATCTTGAAAGATAAACTAAGTGATTTAACACTCCATGCTGGGGTTATGAACATGAAGGCTATGAAAATTTTCCTAGCGGGAAGAGGAGCTGGGGATGAAAATTTAGCCTGTAGAAAAGAAACAACCTGTCTTAAATGTAATCATATCCAAAACTTGATGTCACATCTCTTGTCATGTGATTGTACATGAAGTCAGATCCAAGCATAACCTGCAGAACAAAAAGGAAGAACAAGCTCACGTATACAAAGTAAAAAAAAGCATAAATAGTTATTTTTTCCTCTTATTATTAGAATCTGACCTTCTCAGAAAGTTTCTGAACATAACTCAACGCAATGATTCCGGTGCTAGCTATGTGTCCTGTAGCAACCTGCAAATGTTGAGTTACAATGCTTATTACAATATTAAGCAACAAATAATTTGGTGCTTTCAAACATTAATCATCTAACCCAATTGCGACCACTAAGGAATGCCAATTTAGCTGAAATTCTGGGTGCCAATATGAAAGCACCATATACTTTTCCCACAAATGTATTCTCACAAAAACTATAAGCTATACATTTCAGACGATGTGAAACTGATTATCAAATTACAACACAAAAATCATTAAGCGAAAAGGAGACTTGAGTTACCATCTTATCTGTGTTATACCGAGCAGCTAAACCGATTCCAGATTTCCTTTGATGACCAAGCCAGAAAACTTCAGTGCCCATGGATAAGTGTGGCGTAACACTCTATAACATTGACATGGTAGCAGTAGCTTTAGGATGCATAGTGTACAAGAAAACCGAAACAAAAACTTTCAATACTATAGCACGCCTTTTCACAGTCAATTTTTATCAAGTTAAGCCTTGAGAGTTGATATTATCAAGCACGACCAAATGAAGAATAATCACAACACCTCTTTGCTTAAAAGATACACCAGAGTTTTATTTACCTGATAATTATTCATGTGCAGTCCACACGCTAACTTGACAAGAAGAAATTGACAAGACTAGCAACAGCGATAACAGATTATCAAAAGAGTGCCCCATCAAAGTAGGCACGCCATTTTTGACAAAGTCGACTTAAAAGTGGACCACCTCCACAGTTTCGTAACTTGTATCTCAGGAATTCAACAAATAAATAAGCCACATTGAGGAGAAAGTGATCCAAATTGCAAGTGTTTAGTGATGCACTCTTTTTTTATAGGATATGTTCAATTTATCAGATAATTTGGATGATATGGAAGTCAGATTTTGCAGCAATTGCGCTCTCTTCTTCACAAGGGATCACAATTGCACAGCTGAATGATTACAAACGGGAATATAATTATAAAGACCTCAGTAAACAGGAAATAAAAGATGAACGCCGACCTAATGAGAGAGTAGAAAAGACTACCCTATCTGACAGGTTAGAGACAGAAAAAAGAGAAGAAAAGTTCCGACAAAATATCTGAACAAAGGGAATAAACGAAGGGAAACCACTACAAATCTCCCTTTAGTTGGCAGCAAGAGAGAAGGAAACCCTAAAAGAAATGCTAAAAAAAATGCTCTGTACGGACATTCACTACATCTTTATAGTATCAAGAGTCAGCCATCAAATCTCAGCAGCAAGATATCAATCAAGCCACATTATCTGAATTTAGGCCAAATCTATTCTAGATCAATATATCCAATCTTGTTGTAAATAGCCAACGCCAAGCGTTTCAACTGAGAATAAGCTAACAGAACAGACATACCCAGAAAAACCCACTAATTTATCTAGGCCTGAGTTTCAATGCTTTGTCTACTACCCGAGCTGGAGCATCACTGCTAAATAGTCCCGAAACATGATTCAAAAAATAAAAAAGCCCTGAAGTATTGACTAAAGAGCATTCAAAAGAGGCCCCAAAGTACTAACTCCATGTATACAATAATAAACTAACACATGAAACACTTAATATAAAAGTTTACAACATAACAAATAATGGTCAAACAGTTTGTATTACAAATACATTCTCCTATACTACATCTTTGATATCGCATGAGGCTGCATTGTCACTTGATCAATGAAACCATCAACTATGGATGTCATATAAACTCCAAAAGATGTCAAACGCTGTATCCTAGAAGAAGAACTATCATAAAACACTTACCTGGATGTAATTGGCTCCATAGAAGGCATTGTTTCCAAGTTGAAATTGAGTCCTGTAATCGCTACCCTGTAAGAAAGTTAGATTCAACTTAACTTGACACAAAAAACTACCATAAACACAATTACACAGCAAAAGATACCACTATATCAAAGATTATTGCAAAAAATGGCAGTGACAAAATATTACAAAAGAAATAAATTACAGTAGCTTGACAAATCAGAAATCATCAGTAAAGATGCTTGTAAGCCCTGTGGTGCATGTTACGACATATGCTCAACATCAAAACATTACATAGAGAAGTCCTGTAAGCGCTACCTTGTAAGAAATTTCTTTAACAGTTCTCTCATTTTCCATATGTTAAACATGAGAACATATATAGTATGCTTTTCGTGATAAAGTTTACACACAATAAGGATCAATTAGGTAGTGCAACAAATTATTACAGCATGACAAAATAGCTATATAATAGAAAAAAAAAAGAGCTATTATGAGCAGTCCGCTACTATTAGATCTACTATTAGAAGATAAATAAAATACTCCATTGCTTTTGCATTTCAAGAGAGCATCAAGAGAGACTGACCTTGTAATCAAAATTAAACATGCCTTGAGAGAAATGTGGCTCATTTGTCAGCTGCCCAAACAGAAAATATGTCAATAAATAATAGTTCATAATTAAAAACAAAAGATAAGAGATTGCTACTCTAATGCAATGAACACCTGTGCATTTATCTTCAACGTAAGGTTATCAGTCAGATCACATCTAACTCGTGCATTCAGCCTTCCATCAGTAAGTACCCTTCCAACAAGCATCAACTGTTAAAAAAAAACTACATTAAAAATCTCTAATACTTCAATTTTCTATCAATGAATAAAATTTATCAACATTCAACAGTCAATTATTATATAAACCAACCTTCGGATCTAGAAAATTAGCACCAAATTCATAATGGCCAGTAGGAATTTTGATAGTATCCTTTGATTGCGAAGGAACTTCTGTTGATCCCATGAAGACGCTGATAACAATTACTAAAGTTTAGAAAAACTTATAGATTGGAAGAGAGACATTAACTGGAGAAAGGATTATCATACCTGTGGCTGAGTGAAAACTTCTGATTTAGCCCTTTTGTGAAGTCAAAACGCAACCCCTCAAAAAGCTCCGGTTTCAAGGACACTACAATGATATTATTTGAGAATGTGAACATTTAAAACCTCACATTTACTACAAATTATAGCACAGGTAATACAAGTCAACAAAACTTCTCCGAAACCAATGCCTTAAAAACTGATCCACCTCAACAGATATTTGCATCACAAAGCACAGTCGGTTAAGACCTTCTATATCTCGAATTCAAGGATAAATGTTCTTACGATATCTAAACATCCAAGTAGAACACCAATACATTTTTCAAACAAAATTACAGGCAAACATTTGTAAATCTTGATCGTAGAACAGGAAACGAAAACGCCATATTACAAGCAAACATTCGGAACATCGCTTTCGATTACTCTTTCTCACAAACCATGCCAGCAAATTTTCTATGGTTTCCTAAATGTTGTTCGGACAAAACTATTTAATCATTCATAGACCGAAAACAACAGGAAAGAATAACACCCAACAAGAGAACCTTCCAATCTCTTGAATAGAATCTGTACTTCCTCCAAACCATATTTACCTCACAGATGGTACTAACACACTGCAAATCCGGAACTATCAACATTCTGAACCTTCTTCAAAAAGTACATCTAATGCTGAGGTAAAATCGCATACTCTGCAGCCTAGTAACAACTATCTATGAACCAAAAACACAATCTCCCGACTAAGAAAATGAAAATCCGTTTTCAGAATAAGAGGCCAAGTTAAAAGGCACTACAAAAGCATTGATCGATGCGAAGAGATCAAGAAAGAGGAAAAATGATGGAGATCGAGAACGAAGGTAGAGGATTACTCAATGCCTCACGCTGGATCTCCTCGAACGGGACGGGGCAGGGGAGATTCATGTAGTCGACCCTCTTCTCTCCCTTCTCCGCCTCTCCCATGGCGCCTTACGACGAGGCTCCTCCCCCACACAAGTACTTGGACGGGAATTTGGGGAAGAGAGGGTGTAGAGGAGTAAACCCTAAAAGAAGGAGGAGGAGGAGGAGGAGGAGGAGGAGAAGGGAATTGGGTGGAAGAAGAGGAGGGGTCTCGAGACTCTCGAGATGAAAGAAAATAAGGAATTTTTTTTTTTTTTTATTATTATTTTTTTTGCGGCTCCAGCTCCGAAGAAAAGATTTTTGGAGGGTTTTGTGTAAGAGAAAGAGTGGTGTTTAAAATTACAATTTTATATCTTTGAAATTAAAAATAACCTCTTCACAAATTCGATGTATATTCAAATTAAATTTCATTCAACTTCAAAATTAAGAAATACAAAATAATGATTCGATAAATAAAATATACTCAAAATATATAAAATAACGTAACTATAAATTATTTTAAATTTACTATCCAATCCTGTAATTTATTTGATTTGAGCTCGCCGGTCATATTTTAATTTAAAAATTTGAATGTATCGTTTAGTTTTACGAATTTAATTAATATATTTAATATAATTTTTGTAATAATGAATTTATTAAAATAAAGACATTAGTTTAACTTAAAATACTTAACGGCTAAAATAAAAAAAAATTGTCTTTTCTAACTTTTAAGAATCTATATTTTACTTTTTTTTAATTTTAAAAAATATTTTTTAAAAAATTTGACGAAAAATTAAATACATCAACTTAAATTTTTTAATGGATAAAATATAGAATTTTAAAAAGTAGAAAGAAAAGTAAAAAAAGTTACTATTTAGAGAATTTTTTTTTTTTTGTAATTTAGCCAGATCCTAAGCTATTAGTATTAGAGTAATTAATTTTTATACATCCACACACAATCTTTTTAAATTAAATATGAGATTTTTGGGGCTAAGACTTTTAGTCCAAGATGATGCAAACCACTTTCAAAAGTTTGTAGTTTTGGGGACAAAATAACAAGTCGTTAAACTTGAAGGACTAAGACGCAAATTTCCCAAATCTTCACTCACACTCGACCCGTTTTAACTACAAACCCAACTCAAACCCTCATCGTCTTCCTCTCCCTCTTCCTCTCCTCAGCCCCTTCGTTCCCTCTCCCTCTCCCTCTCCCTCTCCACCTCCTCCGTGGAGCTCGCGACGACCATGGCGGCGGCGGCGGGGGCGAGGGATGTGCTGATGCTCGAGGCGCCCCCGGACCCTGGCCCGCGCGGGGTGGTCGACCGCGGCGGCGGGGGCCGACGTGGTCGACGCGCTCCCCTACGTCGACGATGACTACGGCGACCCCAGAGTGAAGGCCGAGGTCGACCGCCTCGTCGAGGAGGAGATGCGCCGCGGCCCCAAGAAGCCCGCCGATTTCCTCAAGGAGCTCCCACCCATGCCCACCGCCAACTTCGAGGTGCTTGCTCCAAACCTAGATTCCTCTTTCTCTTTCTCTCTCTCTCTCTCTTTTAGGGTTTTTAGGGTTTAGAGTAAATAGATCAGTTTCGCCTTCTTGTTTACTAGGGTTTCTGTGTGGTGTTTGGTGTTTAGATGTTTCGGAACCCTGGTTTGATGATTTGGCTTTGAATTTTTGGTTAAAAGAAATGTTTCCTTTTTTTTGGCATTTTCTGAATGATTATATGATTGCTTTAGCGGCTTCGTTTCTTAACATGCTTAAGAACACTTTCTCTCTTTTAGGATCGAGCGTAAATAGATTTGTTGCGTTTTCTTGTTTACTAGGGCTTCTGTGTGTATATTTTGATATTTAGAAGTTTGAACCCTTTGGTGTAACAAGCTCTGTGGATTTGATGAGTTTAAAAGCTACTCTACATGATTTCTATAATGGTTAGTGTATATGATTGCTCTAGTGATTAAAGCACTTCACGCAGTTCGCCAAATTTCAGGTGATTGAGCAATCAAACCCTGTGCATCATCTGCTTGAACATTTGGTTTTATGAGTCATTGAAGTTTAGATTAGACCAAAAAGTTGGCTTCTTGCTATCCATCTGTATTTGGATTGTTAATTATCGTCCTGTTTACAATCCTGTGATCTCTCCCTCAGTTTGATCAGTTTATGCATCAAATATTTGATGTAATTAATAGATATTTTTTCCTGGCAGATGCTTCTATTGCACCTTCTTGATTAGCTGCTTTATATGGTTGTTTACGAGGATTCTTGGTAGTTCCACAGTGATTTTGATGAATTATATCTTAAAGAACTCGAATAATAAATCAATAGTCACTTCTGATTTGTAATGTGGTTGGTACATGAAAGGCAGCAGTAAAGAAGGCATTTTCGTTTCATTTTTTTATTCTATTTTCTTTTCTCTTATCTCCTTAGTTCTCTCCCATTCTTCTCCATCCAAATAAAGCAGGTGGCTGTTGAAAATCAATTTCCGAAGTTCGAAACTACCAGTCTCCATTTACTTGGTTGTTTGTTAATAATGATTGAATTGTATTTTGATGGATTTTTTAGGGTTATCATTAGGTCTAAACCTTCGTAGACAATATTAGGTAAGCTGCCAGATAATTAAGGTGAAAAAAAAAATGTTATTACTTAGTGAAACTCCAATGTTCCCTCAAACTGCCATAGCATAGCACGTATTTTTTTTTCTTTTTAGTGTGGATGGTTGTGCGCATAAATTTATTCATATTATTTGATCAGACTTTTAGTATTGCATCTGTCCAAGAAAACTTTTCTCTGTGCCCTTCTGATTTTCTGAACTTTGTCTCAGGACCACCCTATGCTTGCAAGAGAGTATGAACGTGTGAGGGCTGGCAAGCCTCCTGCAACTTTAGAGATGTCTCGTTATGGATTAGAACCTCCTCCAGTGAACAAACGTAATGATGTTGCTGCTTGGAGGCAGGCTGTTCGAAATGCTCAGAGCCTCTTGCAGCATCAAACAATACGGTATGTGGTAGTTTTATTTTGTGAATTTTTTACAGTGATACATTTGACGTAGGGTTCGGAGTGGTGGGTGATTTTGATAACTTGAAGTATCATACTATCATAGATTGAGGAGGAACCGGAACTTTTCTTTTGGGGGTTAGTGGGATGAAATACGACGGTGTGGACGGCTAAAGAAGATAAACTTGAGAAATGTAAATCCAAAAAATGGCTTGAGAAGTTCTGTTAGATTTAGAAAAAAGTTTTATAATCACCCTTTTTTAAATTTTTCCTTCTTTGTGGGATTTGGAGCAAGAAAATTTTCCGTAGACAAGCTTCCTCTTGTCGTGTTTTACATTGATTATTCATGTGGTCCATGAATTGGAAGACTATGGGTTCCAACATGTAGTTAAAGAGAACAAGAATTGGTACCTAAGTTCCTTGACAAGCATGATTATTGTTTTCTATAATCCAATTCTGTAATCATTGGAAGCTATAAACCTTCCAAGCCCTTCTTAAACCATAAATTAGAACAAGCTACAGGCTTAAACCATGTTCTTTACTATGATTAGTGTATCAGTTTGTGCATTGCCAGTTTTACAGGCACGGAAGTTCATATTTTGCTGTAATCTATGTCTACTAGACCTGCCTAACATCTATCAAAGCCTTTAATGACACTAAATACTGATAATTATATAGATATTGGCTCTAGATGTCTGCATTGTTATATATCTTGGTTGTAGAACTGTTACATCTCTCTCAAGGGTTTGATTTAATTGTCATGATGAATCCTGGAGAGCTTTCTTTTCTTTTATTCTTCCTCAATTCCAAGTACCATATATATTTACATCCAAGGCCCCATTTTTATTAAGATTTTTTTCTCTCCATTTTTAAGCAGTTCCTTTCAGAGACATAATTCAGTTGTCCCCTGTATCATTTCTCTTAAACTTGTTGTATTCAGGATTGAAAATCTGGAGCTTATGCTGAAGCATGGTGTTGATGTTTGGAAACATCAGAACAAGCAAATGGAATCCTTCTTGTTTAGGTAACTCTCTAATGTGTGCTATCATTAATGCTCATGTTCTTACGTGCATTGTCATGCCTTGTAAAATTTGAGGCCATTTTCATGTTTCATTTATTCATGTTTCTTCTGGAAGTACATAAGCAGCAGCTGCATGCCTTGTAAAATTTGAGCCCATTTTCATGTTTCATTTATTCATGTTTCTTCTGGAAGTACATAAACAGCAGCTGCATGCCTTTTCTGTCTATGATATTGTTTTTAAAATTCTATTGTTGTCATGCAGTTGTACTTGACATAATGAGAGGACACTAAGAACAATGTTATAAATGATTTCTGTTTTGCACTATTGTTTTACTTTTCCAAGTTATTTATTTATTTCCTTTTATTTATTGTTCATTGAGATCTATATGTGCTGTGATACTTACTCCCTTGGCCATCCTCATAGTGTTTCTCCCTCGAAACAACTTTCTGAACTTGATTTTGCTATTTATGAAGTATCCTGTTACCTGAGAGCAGTCTAACTTAGATTGCATAGACAAATAAAGAACAATTCTGTTGTATATTTTACCAAATTTGTCATTCCTCTGTGAGATGGTTGGCCATCATAGCCCCTTTTTTAAAAGAAATTCTTACATGAACATATTGTACTACTTTATACATGCATTACGGAGCTTATTCATAAGATCTCATTGTAAATTATTCTCGCGGCATGTTAATGACCTATAGCACATTTGAAAATCTTGCTGCCCCACTGACCTTTTTTTCTTGTACCCCCTTCACAGAATGCAGAAGATGGCTATGGAATACAATCAAAAGATAGAAGCAGTGAACCGTGAAAGGAAGTTCCATCAGGTAAGATGATTACATCAACATTGCTGGAGAAACTGTAGATCTTCCACACTTTGTAATTTATGTGGTCTCATGAATTCTGTGATATGATTAGCAAAACACAGGTATGCAACTGGAAGCGCTTACAGCGCAATGGAGGGAGCTATGTGAGAAGAATATAGCAATCCAAGTTGCATGCTCTGATCTTCAGAATCATATCGATCAGCTCAAGCTCGAAGCAAAAGAAAGGTCACCCCCCCGCCTCCTTATCTTCTGTCTCTCTCTCTCTCTCTCAATGATATGATGTAGTAGGCATCTGATTCATCTATTTGTTGCAGTGGTCTTAATTTGGATGCCAATAACGAAAACCATTCTTCAATTTCCTCAGTGAGTTAAGGTTTGTAAAGAAGTTACCATTGAAATAAACTGAATTCTCAGATCCTCCTTTTTATGTCTGTTCATCTTTTTCTTGTCGCCGTAACACAGGAAGCATGAGCAGATTGGTTCCTAAGTTCACGAACAACTTGTCACCGAGAAAACCTCGTCAGAACACAGCACATATTCAACTGCTAGATGTGGCTCCAATTTCCGAGTTGTTTGGATTTGAGAGGGTGGATGGCTACGTTATGAAAAGAGTGAGGTTGCTGACGAATTATTCTGCTAGTGATCTCAGCGAGGGAGTTGTGTTTCCCATAATGATTTTGCTTGCAACATCATTTATTAAGGTTGATGTAGTATTACTGCAACTTGGTAGAAAACAAATTTGTTGTACAAGTTACAGCATTCACCCTTTCCCTATTTTTTCTGCCTTTTTTTGTAGTTCTTTAATTAATGTTTGGCCTTACAAGTGAAATTGGCCCGTTCTAATTTGAATATTTTTATACCTGGGTAACTCAGTTTGATCTATTTGTACTCTACTGGTCTTAATATTTTCTTAATGTTTATGGTGTGTAAACTGTTGTATGATTTACTTGTGAACATAGCATTACTTTTTATATTTTATTTGTAATCACCAAGAGTCGAATGTTTTTTAAACATTTTTTCATTGTAAGTTTTTTTTTTTTTTTCTTCTTAGAAGAGGAGCTCACACTGCTGATGTTTAGCGTGTAAAAATTGTACTTTGAAAATACCCAAATTGTTGTAACTTAATTCTAAAATCATTTAAATCCAAACAATCCAGAATCTGAAGCAATTTGAAACAAAATCAAACATTTTGATACTTTTTAACTTTCAAATCCGATTCGGATAAATTCTCGAAAATCCATATCCATTGAGTTAGCAGTTCTCAAAATGGAAAATAAACACTTATTAGACCCTCAAATGAACGGCCCTGACGCGCCGATCAGATCGAAACAGAGATTAATAAAGAGAGAAAACTACCTCGAGATTCCCACCCCGCCCAGCTCCGTGCACGCGGCGTTACGAAGCACGTCCGAGTTGCATGCATTGCATGCATGCAAAGCACATTATATATATTATATATATATTTATCTGCATGTTACCACCAATCCCACCGCTGACGTGTCCTCCGCTCATCCGCGTGTCAGCATTTCGGACACGTGCCGCAAAAACACTCTCTCCCCGCGCTTACACGTGCGTACTCTCCTCCTCCTCCACTGTCTCACCATTCTATATCTATATCAATCCCCCTCTCTAATCTCCATCCCCATCCCACCACCCCCATACATACATACATACATACTACAGTACTGTTCCATTTATCGCCGAGCTACGTTAAAAAAAAAAAAAAAAAAGTGCAAGGAGTATATACCTAGTGAGCTACAGCCATGTCTTCGGGGCAAGAGAGCAGCGAAGAGACCGCTGAGGAGAAGGCGAGGGAGGCGGCGGAGAGGGAGAGGGAGAGGGAGAGGGAGTGTAGGGAGAGTACAACAAAAGGAGGAGGTTTAGAGGAGTACAAGGAGTCGGCGGCGGAGGCCGCGAGGAAGGCGATGGAGTACTCGACGGGGAAGAAAGAAGAGGCGAGGGAGCGGCTCGCTGAGACCGAAGAGAATACGAAGGTGATCGAGTTTACAACTTAGCCATTAAAGTTAGAACTATATATACATACATATTTTAATGTGTTATTTTTTATTACAAATGTGTTTCAATTCGCTCTTGTTATCAACTGCGCATGCAGGAGAAGTTAGGGGTGACTGAGGAGTCGGCGCGGCAGAAGCTCGAAGAGGTGAAGCGGAGCGACGAGCCCGAGAAGTATGTAATAGTAGTGCTCTAGTTATTTTTGTAGAATCTGTAATCTATACAAATATATAAATTTTTAATATTTTTTTTACTATGTGTTAATTATTTTTTTCATTCTCATCGATTCTTTATTTTAATAAAATCTTATGATTCTTTATCTTGTTTTCAATATGTGTTTACTTTGTAGAAGAAGGGCTGCTTCGAAGAACATATTCAGCTCGATCGGGAGCGTGACGGAGGAGATAAAGGAGAGGCTAACAATGCCGAAGGACGTGGTGGAGCACAAGAGAGCGGAGGACGAGAGGGGGAGGAGGGAGGCGGAGAACGAGGATGATGCGATGCTGCGGGTGAAGGACGCTGACCAGATGACCGGACTGTGGTTCAACGACGATGCCAAGACGGGCGGCGAAGGGCACTGGACCGCCGCCCGCAACCCCAAGCACAGCAGATAGACAGGGCAAGATGTCAGCCAAGAGCTAGCTAAGCATGTTCAGGGCCAATATATTCTGGGTGTGTACGTAGAGAGGTTTTGACTGTAAAAATGTCTCAGGTCCCTAACCTACCTATCTGACAGTGAACTGAACTGACGGGTGTTCTGAAAAATTAAAAATAGAATTATCTTTCAACAGTTTAACACTAACTTTTTTTTCACAGTTCGTTAGTTTAGGAGTGGAGTGACGTTAGTTTAGGAATTGGACCGTCTCTCTCTCTCTCTCTCTTTGTCTTGTTTTTGCTGTTTAATTCAGTTTTTAGTTGAATAAAACAGATAGTTTGTTAGTTTTTTAAAAAAAATAAAAATATTTTTTATATTCTAGGAGAATATGGATGCATATATAGTAGTGTTAGCACGATCTGTTTTGTGTGGTTTTATTTTGATGGTGTAGTCTTCTTTTTTTTTTATGGCAAAATAAAAATGTAATGTTTTATACATGAAATTATATAACTAGGGATGATAATATAGTTTGCAGTACTGGTGATAATATAGTTTGCAGTTGGTGACAGTTCCTGTTTGATTTGAAATTAGTTTGAGATGAAACGCTTGTTTAAATAAATAAGTCTAAGTACAGTTAATTAAATTATTTAATTCAAAATTTTAACATGAATTAACTTTTTCATTTCAAAATTTTAATAAGCTCTTCAGCTTGATATAATTTTAATATATATATTATAAATTTTTATTATTTAAATTTTAGATTAAAAAAAATTATATTTCATAAAATTTAATTATTTTATTAAATTTTTTAATTTTTAATATTTTAATTAGTATTAGAGTTGATAATTTAATTTGTCATTTATGAGTCGGTCTATATATATATATATATATATATATATATATATATATATATATATATATATATTTTAAACTCGATATTTTAATAAATTAATTTATATTAGCTTATTTTTAGACTCAATACTTTAAGAGGCCAGTTTTTTTTTTTTTTTTTTTTTTTTTTTTTTTTTTTTTGCAGAGACCCCAATATCTCATCTTTATTGCTCAGTTTATTTTCGAATGTTATTTTTTTTAAAAAAAAAAATTAAGAGGCCGATTCATTTTCATCTAACTTTTTTAATAAATAAATAAAAATGAGTCGATTTCAGTTCGCATGTAGACGAATCTATATATAATTAATAACTTTTAAAAATATTTTAAAATAATTTATTTTTTAATTTAAAATTATTGATAAATAAAGAATCGGACTAATAATAATATAATAGATTTAAATTATCAATGTGGATTTTATATAGCTGATTCAAACCCACTAGAGAGACTATAGTATAACAAGAACATACGCACAAAAAGATCAATCCAAAATAGATATATATGATCATATCATTGGCTACTGAGAACAATTATTATTCTCTATTTAATTAAGCTGTAATTAAGAAAGCATGAAATTTTAATATTAACCCACATAGATTTCAACAATTAATTTTAATATATATTTATCAACCTATCACTAATGGTGGAGTGGTTGATAAGTATATAACCAAAAACGTACGTGCGCTACAGAGATCAAATTCAAATCGAAAAATATGTGCACACGTGTGAAGATAATAAATTAAGAATTGTGTTGCCCATTATTTCACTCCTCTGCTGGTAAAAGCCACTTATTAACACGTGCCTGAGCCAACGCTACCTGTATCATTATATTATATATAATTTAATGAGAAAGCAAATATGAAAAGAAATTAGCTAATTAAGTTGCTTTTATTTTTTGAATGGAAAGCTAATTAATATATTTCTTATTGCATAAACTACATTTTTGCCTAGATTTTAAGTTGTATAAGTAAAATGTAAAAGCATAAAGAACTTATCTGAATTATATAGGGACCGTTTTAAGTCGATTATTTAATTTTTTAAAATTTTAATTTTATTATTAAATTTTTTAATCTGTTTGATTTGAATCAGCCAATAATATTTTAATCTCAAAATTTAAGCTAATAAATAAATTATTTATTTTTATTGATCTAGTTAATATAATTAAATTCATGCAATTCTCGAAACTATAAATTTATTAAACTAAGCAATTAACTTAAAATTTGAAGTTAAAGCTTCGTTGACTGATTCAATGATTCAAATCAAACATGTTGAAAGATTTTGATAGTAAAATTAAAATTTTTAAAAATTGAATAGCCGACTCAAAATGGTATATATATATATATATATATATATATATATATATATATATATATATATATATATATATATATATATATATATATATATATATATATATATATATAGAGAGAGAGAGAGAGAGAGAGAGAGAGAGAGAGTTTAATGGGTGGTTGAAAAAATAGTAAAAATTAACAGATAAAAATAATCAAAATGGCAGATCTAAGGGTAAAAAACTTGATAGCACTAAATACTTGGTGCTATCGATAATATAATAGTCAGACTATATATATATATATATATATATATATATATATATATATATATATATATATATATATATAGCTTAAATAAGTTTTGTATGTTTTTAATTACCTACTAATAATAATGAAGTTGTACCAATTTAGAAGTGTCACCTGTTTGTCCCAATCTGTTTTCCAAGTAATATAGGTGAGGACAAGAGTTTGTGTTGCTGTACCCAGAATCATCCCAATCCAGATTCCCTGCAATGAGATTTCAAATATCACTAATATGGAGCCAAAATAATGGGCCAACTGATCACTACAACAAAATTAGATTATGGGGACACATGTTTGTGACACCTTTGTATAAGTATTCTATTTATATTCTATCTATATTCAAAATTAAGTTATAGAAATATATTTTTGGAACACATTATAAAAATGTGTCGCTATACACCCTAGCTACGGCACATATAGCAACACTAATAATTAGTGTTGGTATTTTTGTCAGTGACACTTTTTTTAAATTTTAAAAATACTTAAAAGTATCGCTATAGTATAATTTTGTTATAGTGGATGCTATTTAGTTGGCTAAGAATTTAATAATTGATATTTGAAATTTTAAATTCAAAATCTAGTTGTATCATATTTCTAACTAAATTTATTTTTTAAAAAACATTAAATTTAGAAGATAACTTGCTATCTTTCAATCTCTATTTAAAACGGCTTTTAGTGTGGTCATAGAGAAACCATCTCCCTAATTACTCAAGTTATCGCGGCAAATAAAAATTCTTACCTCCTTAATTTCATTAGGTGAGGAAAAAATTAAATCACTAGAGATGCATTTAACCTATATAAGAGATTTTAAAAAGAGTTTAAATGACAAATTAGGGTTTTACCTTAACTTGATAGCCAATGTAGTATCCAAGTACAATTCCTAGGGGAATTCCAACCAAGTAGTAGCATGCTATGTTTACATAGGCTACAGTGCCTTGCCGACCTGCCCCAACTGCAACACCTGTACATGAAAGTAATTGACAATTACTACAACAAAATTATGTTATAACGATATTTTTAAATATTTTTAAAATTTAAAACCAGTATCGCTGACAAAAATACCGAAACTTATTATTAATGTTGCTATATGTGCCTTCGCTAGGATGTATAACGACATATTTTTATAATATGTTCCTAATTTTATAATGTGTCGCTGGCAAAAATACCGACACTTATTATTAGTGTTGTTATATGTGCCGTCGCTATGGTGTATAACGACATATTTTTATAATGTGTTTCAAAAATACATTCCTACAATCTAATTTTAGATATAGATGAAATATAGATAGAATATTTATATAAAAGTATCACAAACATGTGTTCTTACTGAATAAATTAATATGCTTAATAAAATTATGATTTTATTAAACTATATATATAATGTAGCAAATTATATGTCTCTTTTAACAAACCAAGTATTAATAATTAATTCGAACGAAATTATCATGTAAATAAGGGCAACCAATTCACAACAAATTATGGAATTTGGACACCTACAATTTGCTTGGTCTAGCATTTTAAAACAGCATTGCGCGAAAGATCGTACGGTCAATCTTATTTAACAAAAAATCTAGAACTTTTGACTTCAATAAGAGCTGTAATAAGCTTCTGGGGTTTTAGGTAGGACGCGGTTGCTCGTTAAAACCTATTAACTGTGATGACGATGACTAAGATAAGTAATTACTCACCAGAAAGAACAGGTTGGACGCTGTTTAGCAATATAGTGAAAGCCATTAGAGGAGCTAAATCAGCAACAGCATCTGCCACTTCTGAACTATCTGTGAATAAATAAGCAAGGCTTCCTCGAAAGCACAGGAATACCACGAAAAGCACTATTCCGATCGATAACGACGTAGCGACGACAACAACAATAGAAAACTTCGCGTCCTTCGCGCTCCCCGCTCCGAGTTCATTCGCTACTCGAACGCTGTTATTCATATCCGACACGAAGATCATAGTTTAGGAGTTAAGAGATTACTACTCTTTTCTGATACAATTCTCTAGCTATAAGATACATTTTGACTGTAAAAAGGGGAGCAAATTAAATCAAAAAAATTGAAAAAGGTATATATGTACCCTGCTGCCGCCAAAAAGCCTACTGATATCATCAATTCCCATCCACAAATGTTGAGGCTGCTCAAATCGACAAGAACATTGTAACACATTTTGATTAGTTAGATAAAGAAATAAATGATGAAAAAAAAAAAAAAAACGAAGTAGTCATAGAGTGTGTTATATATGTACCATATAGAGAGTGCATCAATTGCAACCTCAGCATTTTTCATATTCCCTGTTAGTAATACCAATATGGTGTTGTACCATAGCTCCAAACTGCATAAATGAGAGAAAGATGCAAAATTATGCACATTATTATTTAACATCTCGCCAAAAAAAAAAAAAAAACATCATATCAACGTGGTATCTAGTAAGTTAGAGCATGTTAAATTTATGTAAAAAGATATAGCTTCTACAGAAATGTCGTATGAGTACAACTATCTGGATTCCTCTCAAAGCGGAACTCTCCGCTTGGCTTCTGCTTCTCGGACCAGACGTGCATTTTGAGTTCAGATAAGAATTTAAACAAAAGAAGAAGAAGAAGATGTACATACCAAACCATGGCACCAGAAGATAGAGAGAGCTTGATGACCAGCCACAGATCACTAAAAGCACTCCATGAAAAGCCCTTCCATGTTTCAGGGCACCCCCCACACAGCACAAATCCAAACTGGCCCAGTATGGGTATCCACATCGCCAGGATCATCGAGATCATCGCGCCCGCGACCCCCATCGAGAGCTTGAACACCATGAGCCAGGAAAAGAATATGTGGAGGGCGAGCGAGAGCGCCGCCAAGTACGTTATGACGACGTTCTTGCTTTGCGACTGCAGGTACATCTGGAAGGTGAAGGAGAAGAGGTAGGAGAAGTTGATGGGGATGAACCAGAGGGCGACCGTCCCCGCCATCGATGCGATCGACTCTTCCTGACCGAGCAGGCGGAGGATCGGCGTCGTGAAGATGAAGATGGGCACCATGAGGGTGGTGCACACAAACAAAACTATCCATGACCTTTGGAGATAAATGCCCAGCATATGATGTTGCTTTGCACCAAATGCTTGGCCACATAGAGTTTCCAGTGCACTTGCCATGCCTAGCTGTATAAATGCACACCAATTTTATACTAGTTGTTAGTTATAACTAGAAAATGTATGAATTATTCTATATATTTTTAAGGGTGAATATAATTACTAGAATACAAGTAGAGTGAGTTCATGACCTTTTAAGAGTGAATACTAGAATTAGTTTCAGCATTTATTACAAAAAAAAAAAAAAAAAAAAAAAAAGTAGTTAGTAACTAGGCTAAGTATGGACTCGTTGGCGCTCGAACTACTAGAAATACGTAATAAATTTATTTAAAATATATAAATACAATACCTACATGTCTCGATTGTACTTCAGTCTAACCTAGTTTCACACCATTCAATAATTCCTCCTAAATCTTGATTGTAATTCCGGCAAATCCATATTCACACTATTTAACAATTCCTCTCAAAACCTGCATAAATTCGCGAACCCGTAACATCTAGCTTTAATACCATTTGTTAGGATCGCTGGCGCTAATTATTAATCCTAAAATCTCGAGATATTAAAAATTTGCAACCAATTCACTCAAAATATACAAACACATGCAATGCCTGTAAATTTCGATTGTAACTCGGCCCATTCAGAATCATGCCACTTAGAATATGATACAGTCCAATCTAGTCTCACACTATTTCAAACGTGACTCAGCCTAATCTGATATTCCATCACAGAACAAGATGCTGGTTCCTTTAAATCAACAGTAAGTAATAATGATCTATTAAAGTTTTTCTTTTTTGTGAGATAAGATTCTATATATTAAAGAGTTACAATGAATGTTAGGGTTGTGTAAAGTTTGGTCCCAAACAGAAAACCAAACCAAACTAGATATGGTTTTTGGTTAGGTTTGAAATTTACTAAAATTTGGTTTTGGTTTTCGGTTTAGGTTCAGATTGAACATATTTTTTTAACGAATTGAATCGAAAATTGAATAGTAACATTTTTTATACTTTATATTTAAATTATTTATTAAAATTTTATATTTATGATCAAATTATGATCGCATAGCAATGTATTTTTAAAAATTGATCTATATTTATAATTAATTTTTTTTGGTGTATGATTTCATAATGATTCATTTTTGAATCTTAAATTATAAATTAATTCATAAAAAGGAAAACAAATCTAAAAATTAATTACAAAACCAAACCAAACTGAATTAATTCGGTTTGGTTTGGATTGGTTCTTAATATAATTCGGGTTGGTTTGGTTGTAATTTTTTTCAAACCAAAAAATTTGGTTCGGTTTGAGATTTGCCCCAAATCTGAACCAAACCGAACCGATTACACCACTAACATAGATGCTATTAGGCTCATTAGGGGTCCAACTATTATTTGAATAAAGTTAGCTAAACAATAATAAAAATTGCCTGAAATATAAAAAGCTTAAATTCTTTTTTTTTTTTTTTGACTTTTAAAAATCTATATTTTATCTCTTCAATATTTTAAATTTATGCATTCAGACCCTCCCTATTAGAATTTCGTCATTATTCCGTCTATTTTTATAATTTATATCAAAAATAGTCTTAAAAATAATAAAAGCATATTAAAAAAATTTTATAAAATAAGTAAGAATAACTTAATTATTTTGCCCTCCACTTTAATGTCATAACCCTCTGAAATTTTAAAATGACAAAATATAAATTTGTGAAAATCATAGAAAAAAAAAAAAAATTTATATAAGATTTTTTTGTATTTGAACCATTTTACCAAAATCATTCAAAGTGCGTGTTTGGTTCATCTTTTTTTCACTTAGAAATCGAAATCAAAATCGAAATGGATGAACTTGTTTGTGGGTGTTTGATATGTGAGATTTTCATTCCGATTCCGATTTCCATAGTAAATGGAAATTCCTTAGTTACCCTATTTTTTTCAATTCGACCTCCTAAGCTGGATTGAAAGTTGAATCCGGACGAAAATAATATATTTTTTAAAAAATATTTCAATTATATTTTATATTTTATATTTAAAATTATTTTTTTTTAACTTTAATTTTTAATTAAAATTTAAATTTAAATTTAGATATTAAATTTTAAATTATAGATTTTGATTTAGAAATTAAATTAAAATATAAATTTAATTGGGCATTTTGAATTTGATCTATAAATTTAAATTTAGTTTGAATCAAATCAAAAATTACTTTTGATTATAAATTAAATTTTTGAAATCAAATCAAAAATTACTTTCTGATTATAAATTAGTGTTTGAATCAAACCAAAAATTAGTTTGATTTTGAATTTAAATTATAAATTTAATTTTATGTTTTGATATGCAAACTCAATTTTAAATTATTTTTATATTTTATATTTTAATTTTAATTTTAATTAATTTTTTGTTAATATTTTCAAAACTAGACCAGATAAATGATAGATTATATAAATGGGGATGACCCAAACACAAGAGCTCTCAAACTTTAATGGAAAAGAATGGAGATATTATAATAGAGACAGAGAGAGAAAATCACAGTTTTGAAGAGAATATATATATATATATATATAATAAAGTAATTAATGTTTTCCCTATTATTTCACACACATATAAACCATATTAATTACTCCATGATCCCACTACAAAAAAAAAAAAAGTTTAATATAAGAATTTTTTTTAGACGACGCTTGAATCAAGCGTCTACAAATATTTTTATAATATTAAAAATAACTACGCTTCAAAACTAATTAATTAAATAATACATTTATTATTATTTTAAATTTTCCGACGCTTTAACATTTTAAGGCGTCACCATATCACGCGTGACATAACGGTCGATATATACGTAACGACTCTTCATTTACCAACGTTTTAATTGACACTTTCAAACGCGACCTTAGACTATATTAAGACTGCTTCTAAATATGTATACAAAAAAATGTATTTAATTAATATTAACTTTCTTACTGTGTGAACAGTTACATAAAACAAAAATAATAACTAAATTAAGTAAGATAAGCACACATTGTAGGATGTTTCAATGAAGCATTGACCTAATTAAGAAAAAGAGTAATTACTAACACTAATAACTCATTACATCTAAAAAATCAATTCAAAATGTATATAAATCAAATTATTAACACTAATTTTTTGTCCTTTTATGTTCAATCAAGCGTATTTTTTTTTTTTTCATCCGATATAAAATTATTATAGTAATAGACAATCTACGAGATTAAGTATTAAAAAAAAAAAAAACCCTATAATTAGGGGTGCATGTTAGGAGCAACTGAGCTATTGTACGTCAAATAAATAAATAAATAAATAAATAAGATCAATATGAGTAGGTAGCGTACGTGCATGCCATGTGTTTATATATCAATATCAATAAATTAATTAATTTTCTATTATCTACGAAAACTTCTTTTAAATTTTTTTAAATTATTTTTGTTATTTTAATAGATTTAATTTAAAATTCAAACGTGTAGAAATAAATGGCGTTAGCAATGACGTCGCAAATTAATTAATATTCTTATCACAAAAAATAAAATAAAAATAAAAAAGAGCATAAAATGACAAATCCCCTATCAATTATCATCATATTATCATATTATTCGTAACCTCTAATTAAAGAGGTGTGTCCAAATGAATTCATGATTGATTTTGATCGATAAGCTAATTTTGAACCGGTCATAGTAATGAATCGAATGCATTCTCATGCTAAATAAAATTAAAAAATAATTATTTAAATTTTTAATATATATATATATATATATATATATATATATATATATATATATATATATATATATATATATATATATATATATAATTATAAGAGATAAAGAAATATTATTAAGCCATTAATTAATTAAAATATTATAATTAACCGGTAAATTTGGTACTGCTTACGTGGACATTTTAATCAAGTTTTTAAAAAATTGAAAGATCGGGCCACCGAATTTCACCAAATTTGAACAAATCATATAAATTTTATAATCATTTTAATCAAATATCTAATCTTTTGATGTACGGTTAAATTTTCAATTTCATTAAAATACTTTATATATATATATATATATATATATATAGATACGGGTCAAAATTTTACTTTGTTCTGAATACGAAATAATGATTAGCCCAGTG
The DNA here is from genome assembly GCA_029204045.2 of Tillandsia leiboldiana. Taxonomy (NCBI): domain Eukaryota; kingdom Viridiplantae; phylum Streptophyta; class Magnoliopsida; order Poales; family Bromeliaceae; genus Tillandsia; species Tillandsia leiboldiana. The sequence goes on from CM055061.1 coordinate 52,934,679, forward strand.
TAGGTGGCGAAAGCTTTTTTATTTTTTTATTTTTTTATTTTTTTTTTTTTTGGTGGGCGTAAAAATATTTGTTCAGCGATTAAAAAAAGGATGAAAAATTAAAAGGAGGGAATTTCAAATAAGGACCTAGCTAGCTTTAATATTCGTGCAGACGAGTAAGTAGAGTCTGAGGGGCCGATTTTGAAGAGTGAGCGTAGTTGGGGGGGTTTTTCCGTATATTTCGCCACGTTCCCCGTCCCAGACTCCCAAACGGCGCGGCGCTGCTCCGGGAGTAACTTTAAGATTCGCGCGAATCGAAAACCCAAGACGCCGGTAACAACCGTCGGATAGAGATCGGACGGCTTAGATGGTGCTAAATATAAAATATATAAATATTATTATTTAAAAATTAATTATAATTTAATATGATATCGCTAGTGTTATTTAATTTATTTTTATTTAATTAAATTTATATTGCAAATTTATTAAAAAAATAAATAAATTTAAAAATAAAATAAAATATATAAATACCATATTTTTTTATTTAATTTATAAAAAATATATATATATTGAATATAAAATATATAAATATTTGAAAAAGTACAATAATTATTTCGTATAATTTACGATGATGAATATAAATAATTACCAAGACACCGTTGGCGAAGCGGACGAGGACGGTGAAGACGAGGGCGTAGGCGGCGAGCTCGGTGGGGCCGACATGTCCGATGAAGGCCTGGGTGATTACGGAAACACCGAACGTGGAGAACCGAGTGAATATCGCCGGCCCCGCAACCGCCCACATCTTCCGCGACTCCCGCCATATCCGACGGCCCAGACTCGCCGCCCACTCCTCCTCCTCCTCCTCCGATCGACCTTCCAGAAGCTTCTCCGCGGTGCTCGATCGCTCCTCCATCGATCGCCCGACGAATGGCGAGGAGCGCAGTAGAGGACGAATGGCGCACGCCGTCGTAGCCTGCTGCTGTGGCCTTTAAAATGGTCCGAACGTGAAGTGAAATGACGAAATTGCCCTTGCGAAGATAGGCCACCAGTTCCTGGGATGGAAGGGTAGGGAGGGAAATTCGGGGTACTGTGATTGGGATATGTTTTTGTAGCGAATATATGTACTGTGTCGACTGCACGACAATCATAGCTCCTTTTGTTTGGTTCTATTTGTGCACAAAAAAAAAATCTAAATTTTATTTATTTATTTATTCAGTTTATAGTCAAATTTATTATTCAAATGAATGAAGCTGTAACATGCAATCTTATTCTCAAAAAAAAAAAAAAAAAAAAAAAAAAAAAAATAATCTAACTTTTCTAACTCTTTTAATTTATTAAAATTTTTAATATTTAATAAATAAGAAGTAGGAAAAAAATAGTTACAACAAAAAAAAAATATTGTGCACTTTACTTGTAAATTTTGATTCGAATTATCTCAAATTTTATTAAATTTAATTTTTAATTCAAAAAATTTTGAGTTGTAATAAAATTTTATCTGGTGATATAATAATAATTAAAATATTATATTATTTTGATATTATTAATAATTAATTCATTAATGTTCATTCAAAATTTTGGTTATACAATTTAATTGTAATAATAATTTAGAAAATTAAAAAATTAAAGTGTCCCATATTTTACAGTTTGAGTCACAAATTATAACTAATTAAAATTTAGAAACTAAAATATCACATATATACCTCATAATTTAAATAAAAAATTATAACGAATTAAAATTTGAAAAATAAAGTGTCATGCACCTTATAGTTTGAAAACTAATTAAACAGTGTAATTTATCTTTAAAATAAAATATTTTATTACAACTTTAAGTTAATTTTAAAGAATAAAGTAAATTATTTTATGGGTGAAGTATGATCTCCTTGATTAATCCTCGTCGCACTCATACAAAAATATCTTTACATTTCTTTAATTTTTTTCAAAATAAAATTTAGCTAGAAAAATAAAATAAGTAAATTTAAATTTTAAAATTTTGAATATCAACTATCAGGCTTTTAATTGATTGCACTTGAAATAGTCACTATAATTTTGAGAGAAAGCTACCTAGTACATTGGTTAGAAAAGAATTTCAATTTTTTTTTCGCAATTTAATTTGACATTTTTTTTTACATTTTTTAGTTGAATATAAAATATTATTTAAAAAACAACATATACAATTTTTTATACGAGCTCGAGATCCCACTATAATAAAATTATGGTATAGCGATATTTTTAAATATTTTTAAAATCTGAAAAAAAAAAAAAAAAAGTGCAGCTAACAAAAATACCGACACTTTTAATTAGTGTCGCTATATGTACCGTCGCTAGGGTACATAGCGACACATTATTATAATGTGTCCTAAAAATATATCCCTATAATCTAATTTTGAATATAGATGAAATATAGATAGGGCGTGTAAAAGTGTCATAAAGATGTGTCACTATAACCTAATTCTGTTGTAGCGATGCTATTCATACACTTACACATTTTGTCCATCCAAATATAATTTTTTTTTTGCTAATTATATTAATGTGGCTGATAAAATTTATTATTTTTTAAAATAAATAAAATATAAAATATATATTTTATTTAGAGTGTATAAGTTCACAACCTCTCAACTAGTACAAGAGTATAAAGTTTTATCATTTTTTTTTTTGTATAGTTATCTAAATAAGCAACATAAATTTTATCCCTCTCTCTCTCTCTCCCTGGTTCTATAGAATAAGAAATAGTCCAGTTCAGATAAATAACACATTAAGAAAATAAAAGTAAATTAAATCTCAAATTTCAAACGATCATTATTTTTAAATAAAAAAAATTATTAATTTGTGGTACAAATTACATCAATATTAAAATTAGCTTTATTAACATATATTCATGCATGTTCCCTTACTAAAATGCTTCGCTAATTAACGGTGGATTTACATGCATGCATGTTTGCATAGATATATAAAATATTACTTATTGTGTTCTTATGATGAGAAGCTGAGACAACTCAGATCTATCTCACCTTATTAGAGTTAACCAATTAATGCTTTATATTTTATGTACACATTTCCCTTTACGAGGGAATATATATTTTGTCCATTTTTGCACGCCAAAATTTATTGTTTGATCCCAAAATAAGGATAAAAATAAAAGAAATAAATACTTTATTTTTTTCCTTACTTTTAAATAAAAAAAAAAAAAAATCTAGTTCATCTCTTAAGCTGGTTGGGTATAAATTTAAGAGATATAAATTTTTTTATACCTAGAATAGTTTGCTATTCTGAAATAATCAAGTATAAAAGTTAAATTACGTTTGGTTCAAAAATTAGTATTCTCTGCAATAAAAAAAATTATGTTCGGTTAAAATTATGGGATAGTGGAGAATAGTAGAAAAAGATGATAGATTTTTTTATCAAAATACCAATTTTATCCTTACCTTATATATATATAAATTAATTTTAATTATTATAAATTAATTAAAATGATAATTTAATTGTTAATAAATTATATCTTACCTGAATAAAATAATTTTTTTATATTTTATAGTATATTTTAGTAAATAATAATTAGTAAACAAAATTAGTAAACATAATTAGTAAATAAAATATAAAATAATTTTTTATATTTTATAGCATATTTTATTAAATAAAATTAGTAAACATAATTAGTAAATAGTATATTTTAATAAATAAAGTCTCAGATAGGAAGCTAAGCTAAAGCAAAAAATAAAAAATAAAAAAATTCATTCACTGCCTCTAGGTATAAACTTTATTCCAGGGGGGAGGTGGAATAGAAATTAACGGGTTATTCCAGAATAACCCGTTAAGCTGAGAATATTTTAAACTTTTATCCCTATGCTTTTTTCTCTTTTGTTTGGCAAAAATTGGGGGGATAAAGAAAGTTATTCAATAATTTGTTAAGAGGATGAAATTATTATTTCATCTTGTTTATTAAATAATAATTTTTTATCTTATATCTCTACCATTTTAATAATAAAGTATTATTAATTAATATATTATATATTAAAAATTAAATTTTTATATTTTTAAAAATATTAAATTATTAGTAATTGTGAATTTTTTATTTTTGAATAAAAATTTTATTATATGGCTAAGATAATAGTGATTTTTTAAAATTTAATAGGTGATCAGAAAAATAACATAATTTAATAGATAAAATTAGTCAAAAAAATAAATTTGACGGTAAATGAGTAGTGCTAAATATAAACATAGAAAGATTACTACATGTTTCAAAATTTTATTTGTTAATACACCTTTCATGTGAGTTAGAGTAAAGCCATTAAATTACTTTAATATTTGATTTGAAAAATTTGAGACTTAATTAAAATAGGAATCAAAAATATCTATTTTTATTTGATTTTTATTTCAGAAGGTGCCGAATTTTTGCAAAATGATTTCCGCCATAAAGGTGAGAATAAATTTTAATTTCAGAATGGATTTAAAAAAGAACTCCATTATTTTCACTATCAATTATTTAAATTCAAATATTGAAATTTGAAGTTGAATTATAAATTCAAATTTTAAATTTAAATTATAAGTGCAAATTAAGAATTTGATAGTAAATTTAAATTTTTATTAAATTTAATTTATTTGAATTTTAATTTGAGCGCGATGCCTATTTCAATTCTTCTTTTATATATAAACCAAATAAATTAAGAGATTTTATCATTCTATTTTTCATTCTCACTTATATTTTTGACCCCGAACATGTTGTAAAGGAAAGTGATTAAATATTACATATTTTGTGACAATCAAAAAAATAAAATAAAACTTTTAAGCCTAGCTTGAAATTACAAACTCAAATTTTATACTTGGAGCATATTTATATTTTCTAATTTACCATACATAGTTTTTTTTTTTTTTTTTTTTTTTTTTTTTTTTTTTTTTTTTTAAGTGTATTTACAGCAAAACTTTCTTCTTATTTGTGCTATTAATCTCAAAGCACCACATAAGAAATTTTCCTGGTAAGAAATTAGTTAATACTTTATGTTAGATCCATATACAAATTAATGTGAAATAATTTAAAAAATATATATAAATTATTAGATAATCGTTAATTTATTGAAAATATTATAAACACTTATCGGAATTCATGCCTGATTAAACACGTTCTCAGATTTTTATCATTTCTCAAACACCGATAATAAAATCGTCCGGATTGAGTGCTTTCAAATCTAGATTCTTCTTCTATTTAATTTTGCTCTGAATGAAGCAGAGCAATTGACGGCAGGAATTCGACTCGGAACCACAACCCTTTTATATTCCTTATATACCATGTTTAATTAGAGTCTCATAAATTCTAATTAGACTTGTATTGAGTTTCTACATATTAATAATCCATACCCAATAAATATTTTCAGAGCCCATATTAAATCACTTAATGACTCTATTAAATTAAATAGTCTATAATATAATTATAAATTTATATATTAGTCCATATATCCAACACTTTATTCTCATTTATTGATGTGATAGATATACTGAGTTGTAGTTGAAGCTATTTTGGTAATTCAGCAACAATAATAGATAAACATGAATGACCCACAGGCCACACTATAATTACTAGCTACATTAATGTCTTTTTCTTAAATTTTGGATTCATTTAACCAGTTTGATTTTGTATTAAAAAAAGTAATACACAATCAATTCATTGAACGAGAGACCGCACAAATTTCAAACATATGAAAATTATATTTGTAATTTTTAATTTTAATATTATTTATCACATCGTTAGTTGGGACTATTAATTACAAAAAAATATAATTACTAAAAATGAATAATTAATTTAGTTAAAGTTTATCAGCACAATGCCTACATGTCTTAATTCTGATTCGATCCAACAAATTTCACGTCATTTCAAATATAACTCGACTTAACGCAGTCTCACACCATTTCAAATATGACTAGACCAACCAGTCTCGTGTTATCGGACAAAATGTCAAATCCTTTAAATCAACAATAAAAATTGATATAGCAATATTGGGAATCTGAAATTAAGTGGAAATAATGAGTAATATTCTCATTGTTCATATTCAAATATAAAATTTTAATAATCTTATATAGCATCTCGTCAAACATAATAAGATAATGAATTAAACTTCTATATTTTTAAAAATATAAAGCCATTAATATTGTAAATTTTTAATTTTTGAATGAAAAAATATGTGATTAGAATGATTATGAACCCCTTAAATTTAGTGGCCGGTTGATGAAATAGTATGATCGATCTAAGAGTTGGAATTAGTCAAAAAATAAAAATAAAAAATCTAAAGGTAAAAAATTTATAAGCATTAATTATTTAGTACTTTTACAAGCATGATAGCGCGCGGGACTCTAATAGCGGTACTTTTACGAGCATGATAATAAGGATTTAGTTTTCTCCACTTGAAATTTTCTAAAAAAAATAATTTTTTTATTTTGTAGCTAATTAATAGTTTTACTTTAATCTTTATAAGGATGACAACTGAAAAGTTTGTTTTGAATAAAAATATTATTCACTTTTTTCGAATTAGAAAATTTTTAAGCCAAATGTTATGGGTAAATAATAATAATTTAGCTATTGCATATATATATATATATATATATATATATATATATATATATATATATATATATATATATATATATATATATATATATATATATATATATATATATATATATTCATCCCATGAGAGTACATAATTATCACATGAGATAAATGTAGAGTAACATGTGTTGTTATAATGGTTGTGACCTTTCTAAAGTTGTATTCAATTATTACCCGAGTTCGTTCGAAGTTTAATTACTTCACATTTCTAGCTAAGTTTATTTTAAAAATAAACGAAACGAATAACATATTATTTTTTTCTCAAAAAAAATATTAATTTATTATGAATATTAGACACGTAAATAAACATCTCACCAAACATTTTCCAACTTTAAAACCATTGTTTGCTAGTATTAATGAACAGCCATAATTGTGGAGATCCATTCAAACATCACAAAAATTGCATTGGTTCACAATTATTATGATACCAAGAATGAATAAGACGGTGCAGATCATATCCATTGAATTATTTTTTTATGTTAAAATTTAATTATCGAATATTTTATGTATCGATCTATCAAGTAATAGATACAACACATTAAATTTATTATAAATTCTAAACACAAGCCTGAGATGAGTTAAATTTGCTTCGAAAATATTCATAGCTGGTTTAAGCTTGATTGGGCATGAATCAAAATGCAATACGACTTTGTCGAGTGGAATTAGATGTAGATAATTTTGCGCACTGGATTTTGAAATGTGTTGATTTTTGAATTTAACCTTACGACCTGAGTAATTTTCAATATATGATAATAACTAATCCTTTCACGCTAAATGTGCGGTCATAAATTTCAAAAAAATGATCACTCTATTTAGATTTTACCATTTTATTATTATACTAATTAATACAGATTTAAAAGCTAAAAAATTAATAATAAATATTATTCCTCTGCTGCTAATAATATTAATTATTGTTGAATACGAAGCAAAATAGATTTTTGACAATTTAATGAGATTTTCTTTTGTAGAATGTTTTTAAATTATTGGGAAAGATACTTCATCAAAATATGGCTGATGTAACTTGTCAAATTTATGTGTGCTTATTAATTTGGTCAAATTAGAGAATGCCATGCATCATATGATGGACAAATAAGACTCCATCAATCAATCGTTGGTTATACAAATTTGACTTTGTGTCAGTAACATGTGGTCTCCCGTTTCTCCCAAATAATTAACAAATTAATAAAAAAAAAAAATTATAACTATAATATATAAAACAACAAAATCATAAAATGAAAGAACTATATTTTTCTCGTTTCATTGATTCGGGATGTAAATAGGACAAGAATAATTTTGGACTGTAAAATTAATACCTATCTCAATAAACATGCAGGGTTTAACTTAAAATTAAAGAATGATCAATTGATTAGCCTGTTTTTTTCAAGCTTTATTTAGTTTAACCTTTTGTGAATTAAATATTTATTTATGATGTGATTTTTTGGGTACCGTTTGGTAGTGTTTGGTTTGGGTATCCTCCTTGTACCCAAACAATATTGGGACGGGAAATGGAATATCCCCCTTATCCGGGCCCGGACAACCCGGTAGGGAGATATCCCATTCCCCGCCTACCGGGACAACCCGGTAGGGGGATATCCCATTCCCCGCCTACCGGGACAATCCGGCAAGGGAGGATATCCCATCCCCCCCACCCCTCTGAGAATGGCCCCTTTCCAAGGCATGCATTGGAAATGGACCCTTTGCTTTTTCTTTTCTTCTTTTTTTTTTTCAATGCTTCTTTGGAATTTTTTTTTTTAATTAAAATTTTTAAATTTTAAAAAATATTTAAATTTTAAATTTTTAAATTTTATATTTTAATAAATTTAAAAATTTTATTTTATTTTATTTTATTTTTTTAAAAAAATAATATTAATTTTAAAATTGTAAAATTTATACAATTTTTTTATAATTTTTTAAAAATTTATATAAATTTAAAAATTAAAATTTTTACTCCCACTTAAAATTTAAAAATTAACTTTTTTTTTTCTTCCACTTAAAATTTTTATAAAAATTAAAATTGATAAATATTAAAATTTGAATAAATTTTGAAATTTTAATTTTGAAAAAAAATTAAAAAGAAAAGAATATTTTAATCTTTTAACACAAAAGTCAATCTATTCCTCTTATTTTTCAATTATTACCCAACACTAATTTTCTTATATCTGATACTAATCTAATACCCAACCAAACACAAATTCACATTATACCTAACTTATTCCTAACTTTATACTTATCCCTGTTACTACTAATTCTCTCTTATACACGAACCAAACGAAGCTTTTGGGTACCGGTATAAGGGTAGATAAGGGAGGGAGGAACAACTATTCCACCTGAGTTGTTCCACCAGTATTTTTTAAAAAAAATAAAAATTAAAAATTAAAAAATTTTAAATTATAAGATATTTAAATTTATAAAATTTAAAATTTATTTTTTTAATTTTATAAATTTTAAAATTTTTAACTTACCTTTTAATAAATCTAAAAATTTTATTTTTAAATTTTTTAAAAATTTATTAATTTTAAAATTTTTAAATGTATACAATTTTTTTTTATAGAATTTTTAAAATTTATACCAATTTTAAAATTAAAATTTTTGCCCTCACTTTTAATTTTTTAACTTTAGAGAATTTTTAAATTTTGTAGTTTTTAAATTTTTTAACTTTAATTTTTAATAAATTTACAAATTTATAAAATTTTAAAATTTATAATTTTTAAAATTTATACAAATTTTTAATTTTAATTTTTAATAAATTTATATCAAATTCTTAAAATTTTAAAATTTATACCAATTTTTATATACAAAATTTTGAATTTTTAAAAATTTATAAAGTTTCAAAAACCAAAATTTTTTTAATAATTTTTTTATTTATAAGTAAAATACAAATTTAAATATTTTTTTAATAAATATTTTAAATTAAATATTTAAAATCATAACAGTAAAATTTTTATATTAAATTAAAATTTTAATCCCACTATAATTTTTATTCTTTTTTAATTTATCAAATATAATTTTTTTTATTCCCGGTACAACTCTTATGCTTAACCAAATACAAAATTACCTTTGTTCCTGCTTGTATCTGAACTTATATTTATTCCGAGAATAACCAATTTTCGTTTATACCCAAACCAAACGTAGCCTAAAAATTGAGCATTCTTTTCAACAACTATGCATTGAGCATTCTTTTCAAAAAAAATTGAAATAAACTTTACAACAAAATCTTGGCCAACAAACATTGATCCATGTAGAATTAATATTTGGATTTAATTATAGACTAAATTATAGAAAATTCTTCTATAATATACTGTTTTTTTATTTTACCTTCTGTCTTTCAAAAGACTATATTTTGTCCCCTCATAATTACGGAATTGTACATTTATTCCCGCCGTCAGCATTCTGTGAGTGAACCGTCAATTTCTTAAGTGATATACCGAAAATACCCTTCAAACCACATCCCCTCTCCTGCCCCTTCACCGTCGGGTAGCGCCGCCTCCATCGCCGACGCCGGATAGTGCCGGAGGGGCACGCCCACCCGGGTGTCGTCGGGTCGCCCCCGGCTCCACCGCCGTAGTCCGTGGCGTCCGTGTAGTCCTCGGCGGCGGCGTTGGTGGCGTAGAGGTCGCCGGGTAGACCTCCTGGACGAGGTCGAAGGGGGCGGCGGGGTCGGTCAGGGAGGGGGCAAGGGGGAGGGAGCGGTGGATGGAGAAGGAGATGAGAACGCCGTAGGAGGCGGAGTGGGCGGGTAGGGAGAGGGTGGCATGCTCTGTGGACAGGAATAAAGGCATTATAGTTATTTCGCCTGTTACCCGTTGCCCTATAAAAATAATTTCATAATTAATAGGGGGCAAAATATAGACTTTTAAAATACAGGAAAGCAAAATAAAAAAGCAGTATATTATAAGGAGATTTTCTATAATTTAGCCTTAATTATATTATGAAAAATACTATTTGCATATTTTAAATGGGGTGTATGATATACACTTCATTCATTTCAGATTAGGATGAATTTTATCCGTCATTTCAAAATGACCGGTGAATAAATTTTTATTCTGAAATGAATGAAATGTATATTTTACATTTATTTTTGAGTTAAACACACCCCATGTCAAATAATATTATATTTATATATATTACACTTTAGTCCTTAATCAGAAAAGAGAAATGCTTTTTGTACACCCCCTTAGGGGTTTACATCTTACACCCCACCCATCCAAGGGTGGAGTGAATTCCACTGGTCACATCGGAGTGACCAATGAAGGAAGCCCCACCCTTGGATGGGTGGGGTGTGCAGTGAATTCCACTGGTCACATCGGAGTGACCAATAAAGGAAGCCCCACCCTTGGATGGGTGGGGTGTGCATCATACACCCTATTTTGGGGTGTATGTATAGCATTGCTCGATATATATATATATATATATATATATATATATATATATATATATATATATATATATATATATATATATATATATATATATATGAGTAGTGCTAGGTGTACACCCCCAAATGGGGTGTACATCCTACACCCACCCATCTTAGGGTGGGTATTTATCCACTCGTCACTCGATGTGACGAGTAGAATTCACCCACCCCTAGGATGGGGTGGGTGTAAGATGTACACCCCATTTGGGGTGTACATGTAGCATTTTCCTATATATATATATATATATATATATATATATATATATATATATATATATATATATATAAAATGGGGTGTACATCCTACACCCACCCATCTTAGGGTGGGTATTTATCCACTCGTCACTCGATGTGACGAGTAGAATTCACCCACCCCTAGGATGGGGTGGGTGTAAGATGTACACCCCATTTGGGGTGTACATGTAGCATTTTCCTATATATATATATATATATATATATATATATATATATATATATATATGAGCAATGCTACATGTACACTCCGAAGGGGTGTACATCATACACCTCCACCATTTTAATGGTGGCGATATTTTTTACGGGTCACATCAAGTGACCCATCACCACACCCCCACCCTTGGATGGGTGGGGTGTATGATGTACACCCCGAAAGGGGTGTACACATAGCATTTTCCTATATATGGAAAATGCTACTTGTACACCCTTATTTGGGGTGTACATCACACACCCCACCCATTCAATGGGTGGGGTGTGGTGAGGGGTCACTTCACAATTTGTGAAGTGACCCTCACACCCTTAGATGGATGGGTGTAAGATGTACACCCTCTTTGGGGGTGTACATATAGCATTGCTATATATATATATATATATATATATATATATATATATTACTTCCACACTATTAAATAATTTATTTTTATTTTTTTTTTCAAAAGAGAGAATTAAAATGTGGTTCCAAATTAAATCTTAGGGGCGTTTGGATCGGGTTATCTTGGTAGGATTACGAGTAATCCTGTCAGGATTATTGTGTTTGAGAAATTCTGTCTCTAATCTATTCGGTAATATAAGATTCCGAAAGGTGCAGAATTAACCCCAAAATATTACTGGGGGAGGGGTGTATGTTGCATTACTGGAAGCGAGTAATGCTGTAGTTAATGTAAAATGACAAGTTTACGCTCGAGTACCCCAAACCCTAAACAGGAGATCATTCCATCTCCTCTTCTCACGATCGCCACCCTCTCTCTCCCGAGACTGCCGTGTCCGTACGGACCTCCCTCTCTCGACCAAGCAAGGCGCGACCGCTCCTCTCTCCCTCAAGCGCCCTCAAATTTATTTGTTATTTTATAATTTTTTATTATTATTATAGTCTATTTTTTATTTATTTTTAACGGTAGAAATTAATTCTTTGCGGTGAAATTTAAATTTTAAGTTTTGGTGGTGTAAAATATCAAAAGGGTAATTTTGGAAAATGATATACATTTCTATCAAAATTACTGAGTTTTAAAGGTTGAACCAAACGTAATAATACTATAAACACTGTAATTTTTACCAGTTTATTCCGTTAGTTTATTCCGAACGTATTAATGCAGCATCAGCAGTAATCTCATTCAGAAATGCAACGTGTCGGGATATGTTGAAATACCCAGTAATCTTACATAACACGATCCAAACGCTTAGATTTATTCTCAAATAATATGGCTAACCAATTATCAATAAAAATAAAACAAAAATTTTAAATTGGAATTCGGATTTCGGGTTTGATATTTGAGTTGGATTCGGGTTTTAAAAAAAAAAAACACTTTCCCGTGCGTCGACTCTCCGACATGTTTGATATTTCTGTCCCTTTTTCCCTCCGAAAGAAAACCTAAACCCTAAATCCTTCGTCTCCTTCAACCACCGTCGTCGACTCTCAAATGTTGAACTCCATTCGCAGTCGACTTCGACCCTCCTCTCATGGCGTCGTCTTCTTCCTCCGAACTCCAAACCCTTCCCCTCCCAAATACCTCTCCTCCTCCTCCTCCTCCACCACCAACACCACCACCACCATCAACTCCCAAACCCTAACCTACCTCATCGACTCCTGCGGCTTGTCCCCCGAATCCGCCATTTCCGCCTCCCAGAAGCTGCACCTTAAGAGCACCGAGAACCCTAACGCCGTTCTCCGCCTCTTCAGCGACTACGGCATCGGCAAAAGCAACGTCTCCAAGATCATCGCCAAGCTCCCGGCCCTGCTCACCTGCGACCCCCACAAGATCCTCAAGCCGAAGCTCGATTTTTTCCGCAGCGTCGGCTTCTCCGGCGAGAACCTCTCGCGGCTCATCACGCTGAGCCCCCTCCTCTTGCGGCGGAGCCTGGACGATCACCTCATCCCCTCCTTCAGCTTCCTCCGCACGCTCCTCCACTCCGACGCCAACATCGTCTCCGTCTTCAGCCACGCTCCCCACGCCCTCAACTCCAATCTCGTGAAGACCATCTTGCCCTGCCTCCATGTTCTGCGCAAGCACAATTTGCCCGAGGAGCGGATCGCCAAGTTGGTCTCCGTCCAGCCGGGGATTCTCATGCAGGCGCCCGGCCGTGTTAACGAGATCGTCGAGGAAGTGAACGCCCTGGGGATTCGGACGTCCGATCCAATCTTTATCTACGCTTTCGGGACGTTATCCGGCTTAAAAAGATCGACTTGGGAGCGGAAGATGGCGGTTTACAAGAGCTTCGGTTGGTCGGAAACGGAGGTCCTCACGGCTTTCCGGAAGCAGCCGATGTGTATGAAGATGTCCGAGGAGAAGATAAAGGGCGGGTTGGAGTTCTACTTCAACAAGCTCAAGTTCCGATCGGACGATATTATTCAGTATCCTAAGCTTTTGATGCTCAGTTTGGAGAAGACGATAGTGCCGAGGTGCACGGTGCTGAGTGTTCTACAGAAGAAGGGGTTGCTGCATAAGAAGTTGAAATTTGCCGCAATATTGACGCTGCCCACGAGGCGGTTCTTGGAGAGATATGTGATGCGGTATAAAAATGATGTTCCTGATGTTCTCAAGGCCTATAGTGGCGAGATCGAGTTTGATGGATTGGAGATGGTTCGGGGATGAATTGCTGCTGTTCTTCTGCAGGAGTAAGAATTTACGATTTTGGACACGAGAGGGGATCGATCCTCCGGCGGAATTCTCAAGCAGAGGTATCAACTCTGTTTAACCCTACAATTTCTTACTTTGTTATTGCATGATCTAGAATATCGTCAAATTTAGGAACAGAGTTAGCTCTTTTTATTTGAATGAAATGTTGCATTGCGGAATTTATTATTGCCGCCCCTGCTTTTCTCTAATGTGTGTTGCATCTGTAGTGCCTTTCTAGCTAACGTAGTTAGTGCATCATATTTTTGCCCCCTTGCAACAACTTAAAAACTGTCCCGAGTAGGCACAAATATTTTGTTAGGCATTGTTTGTTTATTTTTTTACCTACTTTTGCTCTAATTCATTCATCTGTGTATTATCTGGTTCACCCTTTTTATGAAGCGCTTATTCATTTGTTCTTTTCTATATGAACCGTGGCCGTAAGTTGTACACATTTAGATTGCAGTTCTAACTCAAAAGCTAAGGTTAGATAGAGAAGATTCACATTGATGTACTCTTAGCTTGCCCACTCATATAGTTTGTCTCTTCTACTCAGGTAATCTTATGAGTATCAATACTGGGTGAGACGTACTTTTTCCGAATTTTTACTTTATAATTGTTGTTTAACTCATTAACTTCTATAGTTCTATGAAATGCCTGAAGTTTGAACCAATGCGTTATTAAGAAATTGTTCAGATAATCAAATCCAAAAGATATTAAAAGTGGAATCCTTTTTCTTTTCTAGTTGACTGATTTTAGCTTGTTTGCTGGTATTAGTTCCTAACATGTCCCAGAACTAAACAAGTGGAGGAGAGGATCGACTAGGATAAAATTGGTCGAGTGTGTTTGAGCTTTTGAGATAGGGAAAACCTATATTACTGGAAAAGTTCATGCACAATATCATTCGAAAAGTAGTCATTGAATACACAAGCTTCAACTTGCTAAAATGAATAACTGGAATTTAAGTTTTGCAACAATAACATTACACCTTTTATAATGGGGTTTGTGTTGTAGACTACTAAATTTATCCTATTGTTACTTCTGAGGCAAGTTGATGCTAATATGTCTCCACTCACAGGCAATAATATGAAAAGGATAGAAGCAATCCTGTCATGTTCGACATTTTAAAGTTTGCTTGATCGACATCAGACATGACCAGATGCCGACTGTTTCTTGTGGTAGATATGTGGTCTATTTTCCCTCGCTGAAGCATTTGCAAAGTGCAGTTTAGAGTAGAGTTTTTCAAAGAAGCACTAACAGCTTTTTCAATCAAACGTAGTAGAGATAGAAGTTTCAACTTTTGCTTTTGGAGACCAAAAGCTCATCTCCACTTTCTGCCATCATACAAGCTCCAACATTTTTAGTTGGTGAATGTCTAGCTGCTGTTCATTGTAGTAGCAAAGCTGCTTCTAGAGCCAGTCCAGATAGCCATGCCTGATGGCCTGTCTTTTTTATTTTGTAGTATTGTTGGTATATTTCTTAAAACCGTTTCTACAATCATTGCTTATATAAACATATTCTGGTGTTTGGTTCAGTATACTTCTGGTTCTGTATATTTAGTTGATTGGATGCATTTTCCTAGTGTGATATCATTTGCTTATATTTATAGTGGTAGCTACAGCTGAAGACCCAAATTAATCAGGACTCAAAATGCGTTTTCTGAAATTTGTGTGTACCGTTGTTATTACAATTTATGTTTTGTACATGACATCCAAATAGGAAAATGATATAAAAGTAATTAGCAATGAAGTTTATTACATGTTGCTTTTTTGAAGTATGAACTGTGGGGACTGATCAATCACATATCAGGGAGCCTGATTGGTAGTAGGTCCATGTTTTGTTCAAGCTTCAAATTTCTGTGTGATTGCAAGTTGGTGACTGTAGTTCCATCATTTTTTCAATTCCAAGGTGCTCGATTGGTGCAATAATATCATGACCAAATTAGTTTCAATGGCATCCCAAATTCAGGGGCTATTACTGTAATTATCTTTCACTTGTGTTTTCATGACTAAAAGTTTATGGTTTTAGGGATAATATCTAATTTACCTTTTAAATTTTGAAAAATATCTAATTTACTGTTGGTTTTCAAAATTTGTTCTTTTTTGTTTCCAAATTTGCTCAGTTGAAAATGCCAGTTTCTTTCAAATGTATATATGTATACTCCTGCTCTAAATGGTTTATTGAGATGATTTGAATTTTGAGAAATGAAGTGTAAATTTGAAAAAAGGTGAAATAGTAATCAGGGGTATATAAAAAATTGCCCCCCAGTTTTAGAGATGACTAGTTAAGGTTGTAGACATGCATATTGTGCAGTTAATTTCATTAAATGCAAAAGTTGTTCTTCAGCCTGCACCAGAGGATGCAGCTTCTGTAATAAAAACAATGTACTATTTTCTCTTGTAATGTAATCGGTTTTGATCCACCATTTCCTATGCTTTGGTTCAACATAGTTAAGTTGGTTGTGCTAGGAATCAGCTTAGTATTTGGTTTTAAGTAGTTGTTCAGCTACCGCGCCGCGATTGTAGACGAGCGGCGCAGCCATGGAGCTAGAGAATAAATGATTGATTTGTTTTCCAACCCTTGCATTGCATTAGGGTGACATAGTATTATATTAGCATGCCTTAAATAGGTGACTGTAATTACAAATTTTCAAATTTTGAGCAGTTGTCACCTCCTGTCCATAATAATTCCGTTTTTGTCTGGAATGAATCTCATCATAGATCTTATTCCAGCAATTTTCTGCTCCAGGAGCTCTTTGTTCAACAGAAAAATTAGCACCAATTCCTTGCAATCATGTCATAATATGTAACACTAGGGCATCATCTAAAACAAAAAAGCTCGAATTGCAGGTGCCAAGAATTTTAGATAAGAAGATAATAAACGGAGAGAAAGAAGATAATTAAGGTTTATTTAAACAAAACTAAAGCTATGTTGCAGCTGCAGAATTAAAAGACAAACAATCCCCCCAGGCAGATAAAGACATGTAGTGTGCCTCAAATAGGTGACTGTAACTACAAATCTTCACCAACAGTTGTCATCTTCCGTACATAATAATTTCGTTTTGTTTTGTTTTGTTATGTTTTTGTTATGTCTGTAAATTAAGTGGGAAATTTCAACTTTTTGAACTTGGAAGTGTTATGAATTGCAATTTCAGTCCCGATCCACTGCTGATGCATATCAGGAACTGATCATAAGCGATTTACAATTGTTCAACAAACTATTCGAGAGAGAGAGAGGAGTCGTCTTACCTGGGAGCATCTCTACTTTCGATCGACTTCCCGATCATCGTTTGGAATTCGATTTGGCCGTTATAAGCCTGGAGAACCTCAGGAACATCGTCCTGATACCTCACCACGAATCTCTTCAAGAACAAGCTGGTGGTCGTCTTCAGCACCGGGATGATGCTCGAGTCGTCTTCCAACTTCCCCTTCCTCTTTAAAACACTCACCACCGCGCACCTGGGAAGGATCCTCTTCTCCAGGCTGAACTTGAGGAGAATCGGATGCCTAGCGATGTCGGCCGGGGCCAACTTCAGCCGGCCGAAAAAAAACTCGAGGCTTCGCCGGATATTGCCCTCCGACGTCAGCATGACCCACGGGTGCCTCCGGAACGACGAGGCGACGTACGCCGCCGACAGCCCGGAGCTCTGGAAGGCGGCTATCTTCCGGTGCCAGTTCGCCCTCTTCTGTGAACAGACCGCGCGGATCGCGTAGATGAAGGCCAGATCGGCCGGCAGGACCCCGGCGGCCTTCACCTCCTCGACGATCTCGTTCAAGCGGCGGGGCGGGAGAATGAGGATTCTGGGAAGGATCTTGACCAGCTTAGAGATCCTCTCCTCAGGGAGGTCGTGCTTGCGGAGGACGCCGAGGACAGGCAGGATGACGCTGTCGAGGCCGGAATTCAGGCCCTGGGGTTCGCGGGAGAAGACGGAGGCGAGGTCGCCTTCGGCGGCGAGGAGGGTGCGGAGGAAGGTGAAGCAGGGGATGATGTGGTTCGCGAGGCTCCGCTTCAGCAGCACGGGATGGACGGTGAGGACGCGCACCAGGGACTCGCCGGAGAAGCCGAAGCTGCGGAAAGCTTCGAGCTTCGGCCTGAGGATCGCGCGGGAGTCCAAGGAGAGCAGGGCCGGGTCCTTGGTGATGATCCTGGAGATGTCCGTTTTGTCTAAGCCGTAGTCGCGGAGGAGGCGGAGGACGGCGTTAGGGTTCTCCGTGGATCTGAGAGGGGGGCGCTTCCGCGCGGCGACAATGGCGGATTCGGGGGACAAGCCACAGGAGTCGATGAGGTAGGTTAGGGTTGCGGGGTCGGGGGTGGTGGAGGAGGGGGAGGAGGAGGAGGAGGATAGGGATCTGGGGGAAGAAGGGTTTGTATGGGATTTTAGGAGGAAGAAGACGAGGCCATGTGGAGAAGGAGTGGTCGGGAGGAGGAGGCGATGGCGCATGGAGTTGATCATCATCGTAGTAGAGACTTTTTTTTTTTTAGGGTTCGGCGAAGGGGGTTTTGCGTTCGTCAGACTCCTCGTCTTCCTCTTCCTCCCGGCGAGTGAACTCGGACGACCAACTCGGGGCCGCTACCAAACTCGGCTAAATCAGAAGCATGTCGAACTTTGAATTCCTGCGCGTGTTTTGTCTTAGAAAGCAGAAGCATGTTGAACTTTGAGCCTATCAATTTCACCCTGGTTAAAGTTGAAATAAAAATTATAAATTATTTATAATTTAAATCAATAGTTCCTGACACAAGTGACAAAAAAAATTAATAATTAATACTCAAAATTTTAAGTTCAAGTAGTTCAGTTGGATTCTAAATAAATCTGATGAATTTCTTTTATTTTTTTCCCTCGTATAATTTAAGTTTTATTTATGCTTAATGTTTGCAAATTTTATTTGGCCTACAAATCAACATTGTTTAATTAATTATTATACTTAAATAAATTTAAAAATAATTAAATATTTATAATTAAAAATCATTTTATATATCAGAAGAACAAATCTAGAAGATACAAAGGGAAGCCATTTATGCTTCTGTTCTGATAGAAGTGAATATTGACTAAGATAAATGGCTTGTGTTCTATTTAAAGTCCAATTTCCAAGTAAAATCAAAATCCATCTACATGCGCATACGGAAATAGGAGAAGAACAACACTGGACTGAAAAAATATATATATCACTTCTCGCATGTAGATACTTTCACAAATGCTTCCAGCTACGAGGAATAAAAAGATTAGAGCAGATGCATTACCGTGTGGCAAAATCGTGCTCGGTTCTGATACATCTTCTGGTAGCCGCGAGGTGGTCGAGCAAACAATACATCTGTTCATAAAAATACAGTAAAAACTAGTCACTAGTCATGCATGCATGCAGACGAGGAAAAACAAGGTTTTTCATGCTGATGCAGATGCAGATGCAGAATTGAAGGATTGAATAGCAAAATTAGATGTATTATCATAACATAGATGAAGAGAGCCGAGAGAACAAAATTTGCCTCCCTTCACATAGTGAGCCTCAAATAGGTGACTATAATCACAAATCTTATAACAAAATTTGCCTCCCTTCACATAGTGACTAATAATTCAGTTTTGTCTGGAATAAACCTCATAACAGGCCTTACTGTAGGATCGTTGGCGCTAACCATTAATTCCAAAAACTCGAGCTATTAGAAATACGCAACCAATTCACTTAAAGCGTACAGACACAGCGCCCACGGGTCTCGACCGGACTCAACCCACCTAGACGTTGGGTCTATTGTTGGGCCTCTTGCCGTTAGTCTATTGTGGACCGCAGCCCTACTCAACTTATTGGGCTCACCCAACTAAATTTATTAGTCTCCTGGGCCTATTGTCACGGGCAGGAGTTGAAACTATTTTTAATCCATAAATAAATAGCCAACACTTACTTCAGCATTTCTCTTCAGCAAACAAATTAAGCGGAAGAGACTGACCTACTGCAAACTCAAGATTATCCCATCAAAGGGTAAAAACAAAACAAAATAACCAATTCCATGCAATCATGTCATAAATGTAACACAATGTCATCTGAAACAAAAGCTTGATTAATCGGGCAGCATGTTACAGTAGAATTCGATCGCTGCATTTTCTTAACAAGTTTTGTTCGCTTTGATTTGTCTGTTCAACTGTAAGTGCCATGAGTTTTAGAAAGGGGTGAAAGAAAGTAGAAACCAAAGAGAGAACTTTATTTGGCTGAGTTTTTCAATTGATGATGCTCCATAAGTAGAAGGCAAAGTAAATGCAAACTAGTGTTTATATGACATATCATAAAACAAAGCAAGGGAAAAGGTTTCTTGCTACCCAAAGATACTGCAAGATGTTTACCACCAACCAAATCCTTTTTTGTCTTTGTAAGCAATATCTTAAAATCCGGGTGGAACCCGCCAGTCGGATAGGTCGGACTCTGACCCAATGCCCAAACCAATTTGATAAATTTGCATTAGTTTTTTAACAATCTACACTTTGGATACATTTTTTATATGTATAATATAATAATATTAAACAACAATGTAAAATACAACGCTTAAGATATATTTTTATCGTATATAGTAAAAAAATAATAATGATTAAATATTTATGGCGTTATGCTAACATCATTCGACCCAACGGTTGAACCAGTGACCTATGACCACGCAATATTTCTGGGTCGTGAACAGTTTCGAATTTTGAAACGCTATTTGTATGTGAGGAGGATCTTCTTGGTTTGAGAATTTTACCAACCAACTGAACTGAACTTCTTTAGACCTGAAATTTTTAGAAACCAACCGGAACTGAAAAACTGGCATATATGTTTGTAAATTAGCGAAATCGGGCCAAAGTATATGCTATATCCGGACGACTCGCAACCGCTAATGATGAGAATGCTCTGAGGCCGGTATGGTGGGGAGGATGATGGGTGAGTTGCACTGAGTGAATTGGGGAGAGAAGGGAGGTGAAATTGAGTGAAGTTGGGAGAGAAGAGGGTTCAGATAAGAGGGAGCTAGAAGAGGAGGGGCAGGGAAAGAAGAAGAGAGACACTTCTATTTCTGGTGTTGGGTCTCCTTTGCTTTGCTCGGTTGCTGCTAATTGGCCCAGCGGGTCGGATTCGGGCCTGCGCATTGCCCTCCCTGCACCCGTAGTCCGACCACCCAATCCGCTTCACCGGTTCCTTATTAACTACACTCTAGATACTTCTAACCTACTCCCTCTCTTCCTTCTCTTTCCGGCGATACTCTCTGCCTGATGCCGGCGGTTATAATGATACTTGAATCCCAAAAAACATATGAATACCTACCTAGTTACTGCAGTTAGGTGCACTACTAATGCATCAAGAATTGGTCATAAGCAATTTATAATATTGTTCAACAAACAATTTAAGCAACGAAAAAGAGGGGTTACGCTACTAATTGGAAACGACGAAGTTCCTTGCAAAAAGTAAATGCTTAAAGAACTCTTACCTCTATGTGAGGGTGTGTTTCCGGCGAATCTTCCAAATAAAACAACCGATCCACCGAGATAAAGAGATCCAATTGCTACCATTGCATTTTTATAGAGTTAAGTTCTTCTCATTCCAACGAAACAAGAGCATCTTACTGCAATCATCCTTTGAATTCAATTTCGCCGTTATAAGCCTTGAGAACCTCAGGAACATCATCCTGATACCTCATCACATATCTCTTCAAGAACAAACTCGTGGTCGCCAACAGTGCCGGGATCACGCTCGAGTTCTCCTCCAACTTCCCCTTTCTCTTTAAAACACTCACCACCGCACACCTGGGAAGGATCCTCTTCTCCAAGCTGAACTTGAGGAGAATCGGATGCCTAACGACGTCCTCCGGAACCAACTCCAGCCGACGGAGAAAAAACTCGAGGCTTCGCCGTATCTTCTCCACGGACATCTTCATGATCATCGGGTGCCTTCGGAAGGACGAAACGATGTCCGCCTCCGACAGCCCGAAGCTCTCGAAGACCGCCATCTTCCGGTCCCAATTCCCCCGCGTCAGCCCGGCGACGGTGCGGAACGCATAGACGAAGATCGGATTGGACGTCGGGACCCCGGCGGCCTTCACCTCCTCGACAATCTCGTTCACGCGGAGGGGCGTGAGCATGAGAATTCCCGGCTGGATCTTCAGCAACTTTGAAATCCTCGCCTCGGGCAGGTCGTGCTCGCGGAGAACGCTGAGGATGGGCAGGATGGACGTGTTGAGGCTGGCATTGAGGCTGTGAGGGCTGCGGCTGAAGAAGCAGACGATGTCGCCTTCGGCGGGGAGGAGGGTGCGGAGGAAGGTGAAGGAGGGGATGATGTGGTTCGCGAGGCTCCGCTTCAGCAGCAGGGGTTGGGAGGTGAGGAGGCGCACCAGGGACTCGCCGGAGAAGCCAAAGCCGCGGAAGAATTCGAGCTTGGGCTTGAGGGTGGTGTGGGGGTCGCTGGAGAGCACGGCCGGGTGCCTGGTGATGATCCTGGAGATGTGGGACGCCCCGAAGCCGTAGTCGCGGAGGAGGCGGAGAACGGCGTTAGGGTTCTCGGTGCTCTTGAAGTGCAGCTTCTGGGAGGCGGTAATGGCGGATTCGGGGGACAAGCCACAGGAGTCGATGAGGTAGGTTAGGGTTTGGGAGTTGGGGGCGATGGAGGAGAGGGATTTGGTGGGAGAGGAAGGGTTAGGAGGGAGGAGGAAGAAGACGAGGCCATGAGGAGATGGGGGTCGGAGGAGGCGATGGTGAATGGCGTTGTTGAGCATCGTACAGATTTTTAGGGTTTCCCCGTCGTCGTCTTCTTGCTCGCCCTCTCCTCGCGGGTGAACTCGGGGCAAACTCAGCCTACTATCACCGGGCCGAGTTCTCGGTCCCAACCTGGAATTTTTATTTCATTTTGTCGATTTGCGCCTCACGGCCCTCACCTACACTCTACAGCCATTATTATATTATTATTATTTTTATTTTGCCAAAAATTAAAATAAATAGTAATATAATTTACAAACTACAAAGGAAATTAATAAGATTTATTACAAACTAATATTTTACTCGTAAGTTATAATTTACAGATGATAGCCACTGTAACATTTTGTAACTGTTAAACCACAGTGGTAATAGCAAGGACGTAGATGAGTGACATAATTTAGTACATGCTACGAAAAGTCATGGAGAGCACTTTTTATCAATTGCAGAGTTTAAAATTTGACACCACCGAATGCCTAAAAACATCTTCATCTTCGATTTACTCTTCTCCACAAAACACAAAAATATAATATTACCATTAAATTAACGTTTATTTAATTTACGACAAGTCAATTTTGTATAAGACCAATCTTATTTGAACACCAATTTAGACTCGCTGAATAAATAGGAAAAAAATGATTATACTATCTAAACATACAAGAGAGAGAGATCCACAGAAATTCGAACTATTTTGAGGGAAAAAAAAAAAACCTTTTGGAAAAACCCAATTAGAGTATAAATGAATACACTACCAAACTAGGATTCTGTGAAAATGTTGAATACCAAAAAAAGGATTGTCAAATCCCCCCTCAAAATTTCTAAAATTCATTCATCAGGAAAATTTACAAAAACAAAACTGAAGATATGTTTTAAATATCAGTAGAAAGAGGTGGTGGACCCATTTTCTCATCATAACCATTGCAATATTTTCTATCCAGCAAAAGAGTGCTCCCTCATATAATAGCACCGAAAGGTGCAGCTTCAAATATCTTCAGGAAAAAAAAAAATATAGCAAATAGGAAGAGAACCCTTCAATGTATTATTAAATCACATAGTACTTAGTTAATATACCGTGTAAAAAGCAAAGTATGTGCTTCTTCAACAACGTGAGACAGCCCCCATTTTTCAATTGAAAGCATGATGCTTACACCCTACCAGGTCTAGGTTTCTCTACCCCATATGTATAAAGAGGGGCAAAAAAAAGAGCAATTTTAGTACATGCCAACAGTAGATGCATAGGTACTAGGGGATGAACTCTACTTGACATGATAAGGCAGTCCAAATATACTGGAACACAACGCAGAATCACAAAGAGAAACTTGAATATGCCCGACATGATGTGATGCAAATGCAAATGCAAATGCAAATGCAAAGAAGAAACAAAGAATCAAAGAAGGAACACTCAGAAATTGCCGCCTCAAATTTCATCTGGTGCTAAAGCAGTTCAAAAAGGAGGTTACCAAATATTCGATAATGTAGCTAACAATACAAGGTTTCTGCGATGGAGAAGGATACTCAAAAGTTTCTCCTTTTGAATCACAAGGAATAAGTGTGAAAGAAAGGTAGAATAATTGAAGTGTCATAAAATACCCCTACCATAAATAATACAACTCGATGTTAATCCCTCAAAAGTTTTCTGACCTTAATAATTTTTGAGATAAAATCTTCTTATGAGATCATATTTAAATTTAAATATTCACAATAATCATGGATCTGAACTTTGAATTTTCAAACGAACAGAATATAACAAATTGACTTTAAATATGTTATATTCAACTACATAGGTATGTCTAATTTAAGAAATCTCGTTAAAATCCTATCGAGAGATTATAACCATAAATCCATAATTTGAGATAATATCAAGGTGAAACTAAAACATTGTTGCATTGATCTAATCTTACCTCAATTATTTAGGTATACAGACCTCAGCATACCTGTCTAAAATGCCATTATAGATCTAATGTTGCTTGAAACAGATGAAGAAATCTGCTTTAAAAAGAAAAAGCATGGTAATTGCTATAGTTTGAGACAAAGCCTAAACAAGTGTAATCAAACTAATTGATGCTATCACAGTAAGAAAATAAGGGCATATTATTATTCCTATGGCATTTTAACAAGTTTCAAAACCACAGTCAGATGTAACGCTAAGTAGCAGTAACTTAGAAAATGTCATCTGAAACCAACATAATATCTCCAATTAAAACTTCAAACTTATTTTCTAATTTTCCCTCTTAGAAATAGTAAGAGAATTTAGAACAGGTGCCATTAATGAGATACATTAAAGTTCTAACTGTTCAATCCTAGCTACGCTTAAAATTACAGCTAAGATAAGGCAGGTCACTCTACGGAAATAAGAATTGTTGGATTTTCTCAGAAAATCTAGTTGCAGTGAAGAACATCAAAGGTACGATAAGGAAATTCACTCCAATTATCTCCCAACAATCTCATTGGAAGATAACAAATTTTATTGAAAGAAAAAAAAGACTCCTGTGATAGTACATCCGTTAGAAATGTTCTTGGGTAACCAAAAGCTTACTTTGGGCCAACTTGATACTGCTTATATGTAAGGGAAGGTTAGGGATCCATAATTAAGGTTAATATCCGATGGGATTTGATTAATAAAAGTCATTTCTTCTTACTGTTCTATCCCTGTTTACTCCTTTTATGCCTAAAATCAAGATTGGCCATCTGTTCTAACTTAATTATTTCTCCCTCACTTCTTAGTATTTGTACTTTTTCTTCCCTTTCTCTACCTTGTACCACCTGATTGCACGAATCTACAGTAAATTAAAATTAGAGAATCCAAATAACAGTCCAACTTATATGGTCAGCATCAGAGCATCCAAAAATAGCCTAGCTTTTCGACAAGATCTGGCAAAAAAACTTGATATCTGGTGCACTTCCAACTAGAGTTATCACTGGAGTGCTACAAGACTTGAACAATCAATACTTTGAAACTTCTTTACAGATTTACAGGCACTCCCAAAGCTGTCTATCCAGGGCAATTGGTAAAATCAACTGTAACATCTAATAAGCATGAAAATGAGTTACGACCATATCACTGTGGTATAGATACACTGCTCTAAAACTAAAAAACAGAAAAAATCCTTCACAATAACCAGTTAACAACAAAATAAAGTTAGTTCCTGAATCCACATACTATAGGTTCTCCAAAAAAAATGATGTCAAAAGTTTAATATAAACGCACTTTCCAAAATGGTTCAAATTCTCTTCAATTTATGCCCAAAATTTACACATTTCTCACTTGAGAATCTGTTTCCAACCAGCTCTTGTTGAATAGTTCTATCTAAAACCATAAATAATTGAACTCTCATCAAAGAATGTGTTTGCACCCAATTTTGTTAAAACTTTCAATTCCAAAAGCATTGAACTGGGAGAAAGGTGACTGCAAATGATGATTCAAAGCAAATTTTAAACACTATTAATTGGCGATCCAGCTACATACCTCAACTCAATAAGGTAATGATCAATATTACCTCTGCAGAATGGCAACAATGCGTCCGACTGAGGCACAAAAGTCATGTGAAGTCTCTTCAAAGCTCAAGGGCAAAACAGTATTAAATACCAATCACTCATAATTTAAGACAAGGGAAATTTCAGTTCCTTTATTCTCTTCGAGAAAAAGGGTGGTCAAAAAGTGATGGTATTCAACAATATATAAACAACAGGGCAGCTTCTTAATTCAGATATAGGCCAACTTTAGTTGCAATGCTTTCCAAATTAAAATCATCAAGCCAAAGATATAGGTCAAAAGTTTGAGATTGGCAAAGACTGATTTACTGTTAGAAACATTCTCCAAGCAAATAGACAAATTGAAAAAAAAAAAAAAAAAAAAAAAAAAAAAAAAAAAAAAATCCTGTTTAAATTACAGTTAAATATTGGGCCATTAGGCCACACTTTTTTATTTGCTTGTCATCTCTCAAAGGAAAACATATTGGAAGACAACTTGCCAAATTTTAGAAATTGAACGACTTTATCTCCAAAACTCTCAGAAAAATGCCAAACTAAAAGCTCTTGCAACAATTTCCTGTGTGATGAATTTACGAACAAAAAAACATTCCAAAATACATTGCAAGTTTCGTAAAGAGACTCCAGCAAATGTCTAAGACAATACTTCGTAAATTTCGTAGAGAGATTCCAGCAATTGTCTAAGAGAATACCAGTGAATTTCGATGAAAACACAGAACACAAAGAAAACAGTAACCAAAAAAAGAAAAAAAAAAAAAAAAAAAAAACATACTTTGTATAGAAGGGGAAAAAATGGTTAGGTTCCCACAAATAGAGAGACCATGAAATTCCTACATAAAAAGGATTATCAATCTCCCAAAACTAACCCTGCACAGACAAATGTTAGTATCTGCGATTTATTTTTCACAGGCAAGTACATTTATGAATCACTTCCATCTGTGTACAAAAAGTCAAAGAACACAACAATCACAAGACAAAATAAGAAATAACACTAATTTAAAAGCAGATAGCTTTTGGAATTTTGATAAGACAATAAAGTCATAAATGCAACCCGTACTTGAGGATAAAAACCCTTAACTTTTTGTAATTTGATAGATCCTGAAAAAGGTTACTCCATTCAATTCAAGAAATAGTGAAATACTGATTAGAAAATACGTTACTTGATAACAGTTAACATCTCAAAGTGCTTTAAACACACAAAGTCGTTTACAAATACCGTCACAAGCCATATAGCAGGCTTTTTAGAAACTAATAGAGTTGCTAAAAGTGCTACTAAAATGATTGGATAAAAGACATATCAAAGTTCTTATGATAGAAAACTAAAGTTTTAGAGTAATGAGTAGTTGTAAAAAGTTGAAAACAGCATAGTCGCAG
Organism: Tillandsia leiboldiana; assembly: GCA_029204045.2. Taxonomy (NCBI): domain Eukaryota; kingdom Viridiplantae; phylum Streptophyta; class Magnoliopsida; order Poales; family Bromeliaceae; genus Tillandsia; species Tillandsia leiboldiana. The sequence goes on from CM055061.1 coordinate 52,962,320, forward strand.
AAGCAGGAACTCCAGAGGAATCATCTTTCCACAACAAAATAGATATAAGCATCTACTCAAGCATCTGCAAGATCAAAAAAGAGAGCAAGAAAAGTCTTTAGATAAAAAAAAAGGAGAGCATTAAAAGTCTTTTTTCCTTGATTTAGTAGTATAAACAACATGAAAAAATCTCACTAGCAAAACAAATTAGCCTTTAAAACATTTGAATGTAAAGCAGTTTCATTTTGAAGAACAGTTGATATGCTATTTGAAAGTAAATGAAACCAGCTAATACATGAAATCATTATGAAACAAAAAAAAAAACAGACGCCGAAGACGAAAAATAGAGAATACAGAATCATAATGAGAATTTAATGCAGTCAATAAACAAACTGCACTGCAGATGGAATATTCAAAAGTATCAGATATGGAAAAGAGTAAATATTATATATTTATATTTTAATACGTTAAATGAGAAGAGTATTGAGAGCAATCTACTAATACAAATCAAATTTATCATGAGAATAGTGTGTGTGCATGCCAACAGTAAAATTATCCGAATATTTAAATAACACAGCACAATTACAACAACAATTATGATGGTAAAATAACCCAAAGGCAGTAAAATTATCCGAATATTTAAATGACACAGCACAATTACAACAACAATTATGCTGGTAAAATAACCCAAAGGCATGACAGGTCACTGTTGCAATATATAACTTTAATATATCATTTGTTGATAATTGAGAGAGTACATAACTATATTTGTTATTCTACATTACAGCCTTCGTCAATAATAACGTTTAAAGATTACATAGCACTATATTCTACATTAACAAAAAACATGAAAAAATAAAAAAAAACAGCAAAATATTTCAGCACTATAGGCAGATATAGATATCTTCTTGACAACTTAATTACCTACATATATTATTGACTGTTATATTATAGACTGCAATCTTATAAAAACTCATACTTAAATTTATCGAGTGCGAATAATTTTGTCTATCAGCAAGGCATCAGCCACCACCAATCGAAATTTAGGACATGTTCATTCTCCTACTACTCTACTAGTAAAAAGCTTGAAGTCGTTTCTTTTAACATAAGAATCAGGCTCTTTACCACTTTACCCTTTTGACCCAACACTGTATTCCTACGCGTTGTCTCACATAGTCGCAAGTCAACTAAATTCAATTTCATCTAAAAGCAGGGTACACTGCCTAGCAAAAACAACAGCCAACAGCACCTTCTCTGCATGGAAAAAATAAATGGAGCTTAAAGCCTTAAACATCCACCTTCAAATTTATTTGATGAGGAGAGATTTGTGAGGAACATGTTAATTAATCAATTAATTTATCAACCCCATTGCACAGATCTCGTCAGACTTAACTACAGTACTTCTCTATCAACTTATCATCTGTACCTATGGAAGTTCTTTCTTTTTTAGCATACGTTGAACCCATACTAATAACCTAAGAATACAATAGCTCAAGCCCTCTTTTTTCCAAACTCACAGAAGAGTGGATTGAAACCCCAACCTCCTAGGGAACTACAGAAGGTCTTAAATTGTGCAAAAGGAAGAGCTGATGCAAGTATTGAGCCCCGGAGATTAGGGTTAATCACATATTAGCAACCTACAAAAATAAGTTTATCGGTACACAAAAAGATAGCACATTAGCATGTCATTACCTGACTCTTACCTAGTGACCTGTGTAAGGACCCGCACCACCGAGGTGCGGGTTCCTACCGGGTCCTCCCTGCCCCATCGGTGCATTTCCGTACCCACCCTGCATTCCTCCACCGGCTGTGGGCACCTGATTACCGTAACCCCCGCTATTCGACGCAGGCCCGGGTCCTGCCTGGTTAGCAACCTGGCCTCCAGAACCCAGTGCACCCAAGAGGTTATTCAAGCCCAATCCTGCTCCTTGGCTAGCAAGGAAAGCTGTCAGGGCCTGCCCTAAAGCCGGGTTCAAACCCCCAGCCGCGGCAGCGGCCGCGGGTTGGCCGCCCTGATTATACCCTAAAGCAGGAGCCGGAGGAGCCATCAAGTGCCCAGAGCCGCCACCGCCGCCCATTCGACCGCCATACCCAGAACCCTCATTATAGTGGTGGGATTTGTGCCCTTTACCGGAGCCATGGTAGTGAAACCCTCCGGGCTTGCTGGGCTTGGGACCATCGATCGCCTTCTGGCAGTGCAGGACGTGCCCTTCGAAGTTCTTGTGGGGCTCATCCAGAGCCTTCCTGGCGCTCTCGGGGGACCTATAGACGAAAAGCGCGAAGCCCTTGGGCCTCCCCGTGGCCTTGTCGAGCCCCAGAGGGCCCTCTTCGATCTCGCCGTACTTGGCGAAGAACTGGAGCAGCTTCTGGGGCTCGACGTCGGCGCTGACGTTGCTGACGAAGATCTTGCGCTGCGTGTACTCGGAGACGGGGGGTGCCGGCGGCGGAGCAGGGCCCATGGAGGCAAGCTGGCAGGAGGTCATGCGGCTGCCGATCTTCTTCTGCGGCTCCAGGAGGGCGCGACGGGCCCCGCTGCGGCGCTTGAAGAGGATGAAGCCGTAGCCCTTCGACTTGCCGGTGGCCTTGTCGGCGACGGCCTTGCAGTCCTCGATCTCGCCGTACTGGGAGAAGGCGGCGGCGAGGGTTTCGGCGGTGGTGTCCCACCCGAGGCCATGGACGAAGATCTTGCGGTGGGACGGGTCGGCGTCGGCGACGCGGTGGACCTGCTCGAGGACGTCGCGGTGGTTCACTGCGGCGTTGCGGAGGAGCTCCACGAGCTGGTCCTTGGGGAAGGGCTCCAGGAGCTGCTCTATAGCAGAGGGGTCGTTCTCCTCCTCCTCCTCGTCCTGCTCCTCCTCCTCCTCTTCCTCCTCCTCCTCCTCCTCCTCCTCTTCTTCGTTCTCGGCGGCGGCGGAGGCCACGGCGCCTCCGCCGTTGCCATCGCCGGAGGCGGGGGGATCGGATGGTTTGGAGTCGTCTTCGGCTAGGGTTTCTTCGTTGAGCGCTTCGTCCTCGTCGAAGTGTTCTTCCATGGGCTCCTCGGGGTGCTCCTCGTTGAGGGCATCGACTGGGGCTTCGGAGGTGGAATCCGCCGCCGCGGCCTCCGCCTTCGCTGAGAGCTTTCTCTTCTTCGCCATGGATGGGGCAGAGGCGAGAGCGAGACCGAGAGCGAGAGCGAGAGAGAGAAAAAAGAGAGAGATGTTGGGAGAGATTTGGGGGGGCTTTTGGTCGGCTAGGGTTTCGGGGAAAGGAGGTGAGACAAGGCCAAAGAGGGAGGGATATACGATTATATCCTGCGGAGTACGGATCATGCGTGTGCGGCCCGGAAGTGATCACGACCGTTCAAATATTGGACGGTCATGATAGCGTTTCACGCATCTGCTCGCCTCTTGGCGGCCCGAATAGCCATAGAGAGCGGCGCCCTGTTTTACAGCTCGTAATACTATTTTATCATTTTTATATTTTATATTACTTATTAAATAATATATATATATATATATATATATATATATATATATATTTTACTGTATAATAATAATTTATTACAGTCACATAAAAAAAAATTAGCTTGTTAAATAAATTTATATAGTATAGTATAATAAATTATTTATATATTTTATATTGAGCAATGCTACATGTACACCCCCAAAGGGGGTATACATCTTACACCCACCCATCTAAGGGTGGGGGGGTCACTTCACAAATTGTGAAGTGACCCTTCACCACACCCCACCCATTGGATGGGTGGGGTGTGCGATGTACACCCCCAAATGGGGTGTACAAGTAGCATTTTCCTTTTATATTATATCTATTATATTATATTTTATTTTAAATACTAATTATTATATATTTTGTTAATCATATAATATTTGTGTGATGTACAGAGTACATTGGTATGTACGTATCTCTTTAAAGCAAAAAAAAAAAAAATTACTTCCGAAATTATGAATGTATATTTATATATATACTACATATTTAAAATTATTTAATAAAAATTTTAAAATTAATTTACCATATATAATTTAAATTATTATATTTTATAAATCAGATATATTTAATTAAAATTTAATACTAATATATTAATTAATAATAATGTATTACCTGTACATCCAAATAGGGTGTACATTCTATACCCACCCTATTCTGAAATGGGTATTCCTCCATTCGTATCATCGATAGGACGAGTAAAATTCACCCTGGGTGTAAAATATACACCCCAATTAAAATGTACATCTAGCATTTTTCATTAATAATATACATCGTGTGCATATTATATATTTTTTAAATTAATTTAATAAACTAAAGGCATCATCACATATATTTTAATTTGACATAAGTTCTTCAACTTATATCAAACTAAAATATTTTAACTTTATAAATATTAAAAATTATTAACAATAAAAATTATTTTTTTTAATATATATAGGACTATTTCGAAAAAATATATATATATACATATCCCTTTAGTTATAATTTTTTAAATTTTAATAATTATATATTTTAATTAGCTCGTACTTGTAATTTGTTAAACGTGCACGAAGGCTTCAAATATTACAATTTTTTTTTAACGAAGAAAAAGAAAAAAAAAAAAAAAAAAAAAAAAAAAAAAAAAAAAAAGGCAATTTACAATACATCTTACACTCACTTCACTACCCTCTTTCTGTGCGGCCTGGAAGAGAGCCGGCGAGCAAAGAATCTTGTGACGTTATAGAACACAATAATCTGAAAAATAATATCAAATCTCCCAAAAATAAAAATAAAAATAAAAATAACATTTAGCCAAATACGTTTAGCCATATAAAGCATGCATAAATTACTCAGCTCTGCACAGACAACATAAATGAAATTTTACAGCCTTCCCTACTGAGGCACTTACACAATTTGTATTATGAGCAGAGCAAAATTGCTGTAGCAGAGTCACAGCAACAAATCATTGGCACATCAACTGCCCCTAGCAACTTCGCACATGCCCTAAAATGGTTACAGAAAAGGAGCACGGGCGCCCGCCTTTTAACAAGTCACTAACCCGATCATTACTTTTAGTATGGCAATCGACCAACCAAAGAATAAAACAAAAATTCAAATCTATCACCAGAATACAATGCTCCGCTCAGGGTACAAAAATGACTTGGAAGTAAAGATCATAAGCACAGAGAAGCAAATAATCATTTATATAAAGGAGCCCCCACTCAGTACAACAATTAAAACAGCTCCACACAATTTATATATCGACCAAAACGGGCATACAAGTCGACTAAGCATTCTTAGTCCACAAAACCAGACAAAGCCATGCAACTCAAAAAAGTATTTAATACTGAGAAGAGCAGGTGCAGTAAACATCAGCAAATGGCAAGAACATTCTGCAACTTAAGGTAAATCACAACATCCACCACTAATCTCAGGTCCAGTTTGATTTAGAAATTTTAATTTGCCGCCAATTGAATCACTAAAATCGGTCGGTTTCGAAGAGAAATAAGTTATGGCAGACAATTCAGCCGCTGCATCGTTAATTGTAGATGTCATGGTAAGTTCAGTGACCTATGGTGTTATTCACCCTACAAACGAACCTCTAAAGAACGATTGCATAAATTTCCCAACAAAAGCAGCATAGTCGTGTTAAGAGAGATACTAAGAAATCGTCGATCACCAAGGTCAGGCTTTACAAAACAGAACAGCCAGTTCAAAACAAAACAATCCCAGCATCTTAGTCTAGAGATCATCCTAAGCAAGAGTATCACTCCGGCAGTCATATATACAATAAAGTTAGCTGAGTGGTTAAACACCCCGTTAACACCAAAACTAAATTGGCTCTGCATATAATATTAAGTAAACCAAAGCCAATCTCAACAGAAGAACATGGAATTGCTCACTTTCTCATGGAGCCGCGGCAGTTCCGGAACAGGAATGCTCGCGGCCGAGGCATGCCCTCCGTGGCTCGAGGAAGTCTCAGATGAGTCGTCGAACTTCATAAACTGACCAACTTGCGTGGCCGCCAGGTGCGCATAGCAGATTGGCGCAACTGAAAGAAAATTGAGACAACTCAGAAACTGAGGACAGATCTATGTACACGTATTATATACTCGTATACTATGTGATATAGATGTCACTACATAATCTGTATTTTCATACATTCACCTCAAATGCTAAATGTCAACATCCTAGCGCTAACAAAAGTGGCCCTCTTTTTCAAAAGCTTTTTCTAACAGATTTTAACTACCCTCCATGAATTCAATTACTTCAACTAATAAAGTAATAAAACCAGCTAGCGAAAGTAAAAGCTGGATCCATCCATATAGAGGATCAAAATACCGGCCTGTTCGGTATTGCTGCACTAACAGCTGTTTCATCGCAATCACTGGTACACTTCTCTGCAAAGCAGAAGGTGAAGCTTCAATTTTGAGCTCCTGCTTTTTGAGCAAATAACTCATCTTAGCCCATCACCACAGCAAACAAACATATATTAGTCGAGTTGTGTTGACACAAGACGCATTACTTAAGGCTTCAGACTACGTAGAACAAAGTCAAATTAACTTTAACCAGGCAGTGAGAACAAATTAGCTTACCAACAGAGATAGCAGTGGTGCTCCTTTGGTAGCTGAAAGTTTGATAAATTATTATTAGTAAAATGGGCGGTTTCAGATCATAGCTAATCAAATAGACATGCCCACAAGTTTCATTTACTTACACATAAGAAAGTGAGTGAACAAGCTCTTGAAGATCATCAGGAGAGAATCCGATCTCATCAAGCAGCACATGGTAGTGGGTCGGCCTTGTAGTACCCTATATCACCAGAGGTATGAGTATACCGAAAACACCGCAATAAACACAGGAATATCAAAATTATAAAAGTAGAACACCAACAAGCAAAAATAAAGACCAATAAGGCACAGAAAGAAAACCATGAGGGCATGATAAAATTTCCAGCTTGAGGGGTTAAAAAAATCAATGGAGTTACAAAGCATTAAATGAATTGAATACTAAAATACCCGCAGGTAAAAGTAAATTCTATGCCGGACACTTACTATCATCCCTGCATGCGAACACATGTAGAAGTCATAATTGCGCGGATGACAGACTTTACTGTCTACGACAGTGCCTGCACATGACAAAATAAACATTTAGTATCTCCAAAAGATCGAACAAAGTACATTTTCCTTGAAGAAAAGAAATTTAGGCTGATTTTGTATCTTCAAAATTTGAGAGGCTGACCAGGTGGGACATTGTCCGGTGAATTATGTTGGAAAAATTTAGTATGGTGGTTTTTCTGTGCAACAATCAACGTGAATTTTGGTGACCACTGCTCATCCAGAAACTTGCATGCCTGCAAAAATAATAAAGAATTTATATATAAAATAGTTTACCTCTTAGAGTCAGGAAGGACTAAGAAAAATTCTTGAATAAAGAAAGAATAAAGATAAATAAATACCTCGATGATTTGATCCAGCTCAATGTTTAAAACCTGATTGAACTGAGATTCACTAACTCCATCCCTACATCAAGGAATAGACAGGTGAATACTCTGTGAAAAGGGAAATATAGAGACGCATCAAATTCTGAACAAACACAAGATGTGAACATACAAAACAAGACATTAAAAGAAATGAAGACAACCTTCCTTGAAGTTCATTTATCAAAAGCTTGCCAGGCCAGCAAATTAGCAAATTATGTTAGAAAGTTACAGCCATACAGATCAAGAATGAAATACAGCACATGCTACAGTAATTGTCTGAGTATACTTTATTAGAATTTTTAATATTACGTACAAAATAGACACAATTTTCTAAACTAGGATAAGAAACATCGATTGACAGAAACCGCTGGTAACATACCTGAAAATAATAATTTGATCAGGCTTTCTTTTTCCTGAGCTGGTGTAGAAATCAACCAGCAGTTCCCTGAAGTGTGAATTCAAAATTAGCAAAGAAAACCATTTGAAATTGATTAGTTGAGTAAAAAATAAATGAAGTAACAAGGCATAAAAGAGAATCGACAGAGGACAGAGGAATCCATTCTAGCACAAGAATTCAATTATCAGCCTAAAAACAATTTTCATGTAACACATACAGTTAAGCAAAGAATCCAAAAAACAGGAGCAAAAAGTTTTACCTCATTATGCCTTGATCATCATTTTCAGCAGGTCTAAATAAAGAATCTATCATTTCCACCTTTGGCGACTGGGTTCGGACAGATGCCCTATACTTTGAAATGAGAGGCCACTGCCTAGAACTAACAACCTAACAATTTCCACCAAAAAAAAAAACAGGGACGAGGTCAGCTATACTTTTTTTCAAAAAAAAAAAGAAAACAAGCACCCAACAAAGATGGAACTATTTATATTTACAGCAGCAATTGATGGCACATCAGATTGCCCTGGTTGTCCATGGGAAACATCCATCCCCAAGATAATTGTGGGAGCCTTAGACACCAGAGGAATAGCAGGAGAATGCTCAACTTGTAACAACGAGTTGATTCCACCAAGCTGTTCATAGCCATAAGAAAGCAATTTAAGATTTACAACAAAACGAAATTATAATTTGACTAAAAAAGCATATAAAAAAATGGACCTTCGCATTAATCTTTAGGAGCACATTTGTGAGGTATTGATCATTGACTCTAATTGGAGCAATGCATTGGGTGACAATTCCAAATTCAGCAAGGCATTTTCTCTTCCAAGGTCCTATCATTGAACATGGGCAGAAACTAAGAATAGGATCATAAGAGTGGCGAAAGTGCAATTTCACAGAACAGACCGTAAACATCACAATTCTTCCGCTCAGGCAAAAGGCAGAGGAGGAAATGTGGTGCTCCTGGAAGCTTTGTCTTAATCTGTTGGAACATGTCTTCAACCCTAGCAGTGGGAGGAGCCCGCCTCAACTGAGGACTCTCTTCAAATACATCAAATGGTTGCTCAATGGACTACAAAAAAGCAGCAAAAAAATAGCAATGCATAAAAAACAGATTAAAAGAACACAAAGGGTAGCAAGATAACAAGGATAACCTACGATTCCCTTCATATCTCCACATTTGATCAGATCTCGGACAAGAGACCTTATATCACAGCGAGCCGAGAAATTGACCACAGCCCAGCGATCGACATTTGTGGGCTGAACCAGTTTCTGCGAAAAGGACAACAGCTAATTGTTTTTTTCTTATCATAATAAAAGAGCAATGGGCTAAAGCAATAGAATAAGAAAAAATGACCTTGTTGTTGAAGTTCCATCTCCCATTTCGTGGAAGAAAATCTTCACCATTACCAACTTTCAACTATTGATCAAGAAAGTTAGTTAGCATTAACAAAGGAATACAGTAATCATAACTAATAGTTTTTAATATTGACGCCAACCTTTGGGGCTGGTAGAACACGAGCGTCCACTTGTGTAAAACTTGTAGCTATGGAAATACCGCAAGCCCGCAGCATTGGCTCAGAATCATAATTGCTGTGCTTTAAGGCCTACATAGAGGGCAAAAAAAGGAGACAACTAAGGACATGCGCGCATACACATAAACAGACATACACACGCGCACGTGCGCACACGAATAGAGAGAGAGGAAGAAAAACTCACATCATTCAAAACCCTCATTCTCTCTTGAGGCTTCTGCCTCGATTTCTCAACCAGTGAGGCCCGTTGAAGGTTAGATAAAGCTTTTGTGTATCTTTGCAGTGATACTAAATTGCATAACTGGGAAACGAAAGAAGCATCAACAACTTTATAAGCATCAAAAACTGAAAATATTTCCACGAATAAATAAAAATTAAAACACAAACAGACCTCCATGGGAATGTACGTGGGGCGCTTTGGTTTCCCAACATTAATGCATGGCAGATCAGCCGAATACCTTAACTCTATATTCCGATGTTTAACAAAATACTCATAAACTGTTATTTCTGAAGTATGGAAATCATCACCATTTCCATCCCTACCATTCCTCTGCTTTAATACAAACCTGTTGAAACAATATGGCCAGACAGATATTAGCAAACAACAAACAAATTCAATCTACTCCATTAAATCGATTAATAAGGCAACAAAGATACCAAGAGAACCATGCATAATGTTGACTTAGATTTCTACTGAATTCTCTTCATGGTGAGTATATTTTAACCATTCATTGTTAAGATTAAGGTTAAGTACACATCATATAAATTCGAAGAAATGCATACATTTGCTCATTGCACGGCAGTTCACTCAAACCAACAATCTTGTATTCAGTATTTTGTGGACTTGTCTTTATCCTCAGATTTTTCAGCATGCGCTTAGCCTGTAACACCACCAAAAGAATCATGTGAGGTCCTTTCTGGACATTAAAATAAATAACTTAACGACATCTACTAGTGTGATAATTACTAAATTTAAACTAAATATACTACCATTCTTCCAAATTACATTACAAAAGTTGTACTTACTTTAGCCCAGTCAATCTGATATGGCGTGTTAACATTCTGGTTCTGGAGAAGAAAGTCAATAACTGGACCAGGTTTAACAATCATAGTAGTTGAGACATCTGCACAGAGAAAAAAAAACACAAGATCAGCATTAGAAATACCAGCCCAAGAAACTGCGAATCAGCATACCTATTAAGCAATAACAACAGTAAAGAATTAAGCATTAACAAAGAAGATTGGGACCATACCAATATTTAGTGAAAGGCCACTTTGTGTGGTACGGAAGCTGGAGTGAAACCCTCGGCATCCCATTACACCTCCGCCCAAGTCAACAAAATTTGATGGGTTGTTGTGAAAAAAAGATTGGCGGACAAGAAGACATCCCCTACAGGTAAACACAAAATCAGAACATAGTTAGACAACTAGGTTGAAAAACACAGCTAGACAACTAAGTAAAAAAAGCATAGCTAAACAACTAAGTGAAAAACATAGCTAGACAACTAAGTAAAAAAAAATTAAACAAAGACGCATCAGTCCACAACATACTGTTTTGCTGAATGTTGTCTTAAGATAATATCAAGCACCCGCAAAGCTTCTTGGGAGTTCTCCGAGTCATAGCCCTTCAAGGCTTGAGCTAAGGATTGCATAGGAATTTTAGCAGCAAAACTAAGCTCAACTTTAAAGGCCTTTGTCTGATAAGGCCGGCGAACACGCTTCCTATCACTTTCTCCAGGGCTGTCATTTCCACCAGGACTTCCATTTCCAGCAGTCCTACATTGAGTAATCATGAAAAAAAATAAAACAGAAAGAACTCTTACTTTACCATGCAGACAGCCACAGAAAACCAAGAATATATCAGCGGGAATTCCAAACTACCTGCCAGAGGAAATGTCCTCCAGAACAACAGTAAATTCATTGTTAACATGAGGCAGAGAGCCTAGTGTGAAAAGGCTCTTTTCACCATCATAGGCAAAGTCCTTATTCCCCAGTTCAGAGTCATAAGTCTGACGCAGTTTGTCAATTACTCTTCTCCCTATTCCCTTTCCGTCAACTGGGCGGTCATCTTCATACTTCAAGGAAACCTGTTTTTACCACAGGTTCAACCAGATTACTCAGGATTTTGGCAAACAAAAGAATAACGGAAGAATATAAAAGTATGATAGCAAGAGAATTATGCATACACTGTAGTGATAAAAGTAGTCCTCCGTGCTCCGAACGGAAACTTTATAATGATTAGCATACAGAGGTATTTGCTGTCCTCTACGAGCAAGGCCTGGCCTCTGTGCTGGCACCCTTTTGGGGTTTGTTGCCTTTTTCGGCGGAGAACTTCTGTCTGAATCAGCTTTAGTTGGTACGACATTAGGAGGTATTGGAGGAGGAGGGGGCAGATCCTCTCCATCTACTCCATTGTGGGGCTCCATCTCCAAAATAATTACTGCAATGTCATTGTGCGCAACAAGAAACATTGTACAAGTATAATTCAGTTAAATGTTGACAAAAGATCCTTGCATTGTAAAGTTTAACCTGTTGACACTTGAACAGGCCAATTCAAAGAGAGCAAACTTACTAGACAGATAAAAGACACTTAAAACAGCCAAAAAAAAAAAAAACTACACAACCCTTGCAATCCATAAACTGTAAGCAAAGCTATTTCCTACTTTAAATTCAAAAAAAAAAATGTTAAACAAACAAAGCTTGTACACAATAAGTGAAGAGCCGAATTCGGAGCATGCTTTGGTAGGATTCTGAAAAAGCAAAGAATTTAAAGGAAATTCTAGTAAATGTAAACACAAGCATGCATGAACTCTGCCACTAATGACACATGATGAGCAGAAAACAGCAAGCATAAATTTAGTGATACTGAAACTCATAGCAAACAAAAAATATATTACAGTCTATCACGACAATACAAATTACATGCAGAGAAAACACCAACTAGTCATATCATAATGAAGAAAAACATTAAACATGCGGTTACTCACAACAAGAGCTAGTAAAAACACATACATGAGAGAAACTACACAACCAAATTTGCCGCAGAGACTACATACTCAGACAGCTATACAAATCCACAGAAAAGGTTCCAAACCAAATATTTTCCATAAGGATCAAATATATTTAACTCCAGGGTTTTCAGAAATCATTTTTTGGAAATTTTCAGGAAAATTCACGGACATTATGAGTTTTTGATGAGATCATGCTTCACTGAATAATAAAATCCCACTACTACTACTTCAACCCCAAGACCCCAGAACATCTTTAAAAAGGTACAAGAGGAACACCAGACCAAGAGCAAGCACATAAACAAGTATAAACTCTAGATTCCATCCGAAAAGCAACTAAGGTACAAAAGCATGTAGAAAAGAGAAGATTCATTAAACAAACAAAAGAGAGCATAATATAAGCATCACAAAATTACAGAGTCCAATCAACCAGTTACTGCCACTAGCCCTAGACCAAAGCTACTAGAACCCCAAAAAAAAAAAAAAAAAAAAAAAATGTACTGTAGCACAACGAAATACAGTGATGAAGCTTCAATGACCTAAAATATGAAACGCTACATACAACGTAAAATATATTAGTATTCGTTAACTAAGTGAAAAATAGCATCTACAGTGAGTCCCAAAATAAAGGAAACAAAAAAACTTAAACAATGCACCAATATATACCCAAAAATATTCAAAACTAACGGATCTACTTGGGTTCTGGTATGCAAAGTTCTTAACAGAGATGAACACAAGTGTATCACTGAGAATAGTGTTCTTACGAAGTAAAAAACCTTGGAAATCGAAAAACCCATCAACTAAGCGAAGAAAAAACGTAGACCTATCTTTGATATTCACACATGCGAACCACAAACGATCAACACGTAAGCAGAGACCAGAACCACAGAGTACTTGACAAATCCACAGAATATTCCCTAAGACACCAAAAATGACAAAAAAAAATGGTTAAAAAAAAGCAAAAAAATCTCCACTCCAGAGTAAAAAATAAAGCCGCATTTCACCGATTCTAAGGAAAACTTTACGAATCTGGAGGGATCAAGACGAAATTACGCTTCACCTCTCAAAATCGCTGCAAAGCCACACCAAAACCCTCACACCACACTTACACCCCCCACAAAACCCTCATCAGCCACAAAAATACTCCAAAATCGACCACGAGACTCAAAAAACACACAAAACCTCCACAAACCCTAGATTCTTTCGAAAACGAACTAAGAAACGGTCAAAACCATACAAAAACATAAAAATAATCTCCACACATTTAATCGTCGACAACGATAACAACACACCTACAAACCCTAAAATCTCATCGCAGATCACTGTAGAAGGGGATCCAAAAGATTTTACCCTAAATGGAACAAGACGAAGAGGATGTGGAGAGCGCCGACTCTTCCGAATCGCCTTTTCGCTTCACCCCTCTCTCTTTTTTTCTCTCTCTCTCTCTGTCTCCTCCTCTCCGAACCTCCCTTTCTAGTAGTCCTCTCACACCTCACGCCGTAGTGCGACGAGAATTACTTTACCCTAACCCCACGACCCCATACTCTTTCCTATGCGCCACCTCGTATCCACTGTTAAATTCCATTTACACTGAATCCCCACCCTCTGCTTCATTTCCGTTGGGGAGATTTCTATATAAACCCCTGACCTTTAAGATATTTCCAAAATAACTCCTAATTTTAAAATTATTAAAAGCTACAACGAAGAATTAAATGTTAGAAATTTATTAAAAGAATATAAAAGAAAAGGGACCTCTAGATAAATTACACTTTCCTTGAGAAACTGCCACGTGTTCAGTGGATAATCAACTATGGGACGTGCGAACGATTGAGATTGATGGGAGCATAGAAATAAATATGCGGACGGGGTGGTGCGACTCTTTAAAGTAGGAGGGATTTGTTTAAGGCAATAGTGTGTCAGGTCACTGAGCCCACGTGTCAGGGCCATCCCGTATTTAGTATTACGAAATTGTCCTTAACGGTGTCAACTAACGGAATTGCCCTCCGCAGTTGCTCTCGCACTCGTCACACTCGTTAGACCACTGATGAGATCCAACGGCTGTGATCGACGGAGAAAAAGACGGAATATTTTTGACCGTTCGATTTCTGACGTCCGTCATTGACCGTTAGGGGCAACAACAAACGTCCTTTCGCGGTGAAAGGTCGCGCTCGTGGTGACGTAGGGTTTGTTGGGATGTATGGAAGGGGTATTTTCGTAAAATACGGTAGGGGTATTTTGGGAAATGGGAGCTTCAATTTCGAGAGTACCACGATGGGCTTTTTTTTTTTTTGCTTTTGGGTTTTGGATTTTTTTTTTTTTTTTTTTTTTTTGTGGAGAACTTTGGGCTCTCCGCCGTTATTTTATGGGAAATTGTTGGTGAACCCGGTCTACCAAATAGTTCGTAGACCGAGCCAGCTAAAATGCAGCAAATGGCGTTATAGCCTTCCGTAAAGCATGGACCTGGTCTACCGTGTCATTTGATGATATGAGATATACTTTTGTATTTTTTTTGAATGATACTATGTATACGTCTATACAACATAATATCCACACAAACAATTTTAATTTTAATATAATAATAATAATAATAATAATAATAATATACGGAGACTATTTAATACGGAGACTATTTAAGGTATGAATAATTTTTATTTAATTTTTTAAAATTTGCCAAAATTTTAATTGTACGTGTCAATTTTTTAATTTATTTAATTTTAGTCATACATAATAATTTAACTTTAAATTTTAAATATATTATTAAAGAGCAATGCTACATGTACACCCCGAAGGGGTGTACATCATACATCTCCACCATTTTAATGGTGGCGATATTTTTTACGGGTCACATTAAGTGACCCATCATCACACCCCACCCTTAGATGGGTGGGGGTGTGAGATGTACACCCCTTACGGGTGTACACATAGCATTTTCCATTATTAAACTAATATATTTTATATAATTTATGCAGCTATATAAAATTATTAAATTTTATAATTAATCTAAATATTGAAGTTAAAGTATTATTGGCTAACTTAAATTAAATAAAATTAAAAAATAGATAATAAAATTAAAATTTTAAAAAATTAAATAGTTGATTTAAAATAATTTAAAATTCTATATATTTTTAATAAAAAATAATAATATAATAATTAATGAATAAAAAAATTTCTATGAAATAGATGTACTATTTACAGCTCATCAGGAAAGTGTTTTCTACTTAATTAGTTTTTTAAAAAGAGCAACGCTACATGTACACCCCAAAGGGGTGTACATCTTACACCCACCCATTTAAAGGTGGGAGGGTCACTTCACAAATTGTGAAGTGACCCCTCACCACACCCCACCCCACCCATTGGATGGGTGGGATGTGCGATGTACACCCCCAAATTAGTGAAATTAGTAATTTATTATTATTATTATTGGTTAGTTTATAAAATATTAGGGTGGAATAATAAAAGATAATTTCTTAGAAACATAACATATGCACACCTGAGTATGTGTGTGTGCAAATTTTATGCCTCATGTATTTTAGGTCTCTAAGTTCGTATTTGGTTGGGAAATAAAAGAAAAATAATTTTTTTATCCCTCAATTTTTGTCAAATAATAGAAAAAAAAAAAAATTAGAGATAAAAGTTTAAAATATTTCCTGTTTAACGGGTTATCCTAATCTGTTAAACTTTATTTCACTTTTCTGAAATAAGGTTTATATCTAGAAACAATAAATAATTATTTTTTTTTTTACTTTAGGTTACCTTCCAATGTGAGACTATATTTACTAAAATATACTATTACTAACTATATTTACTAATTTTGTTTACTAAAATATACTATAAAATATAAAAAATTATTTTATATTTTGCTTACTAATTATGTTTACTAATTTTATTTATTAATTATTATTTACTAAAATATACTATAAAATATAAAAAATTATTTTATTTAGATAAAATATAATTTATTATTTACAATTAAATTATCATTTTAATTAATTTGTAATAATCAAAAATAATTTATATATATATAAGGTAAGAGAAAATTTGTCATTTTGATAAAAAAATTTATCAATTTTTTCCACTATTCTATATTATCGCATAAATTTAACCAAACATAATTTTTTTTTATTATAGAGAATACCAACTTTTGAACCGAACACAATTTAACTTTTATACTTGATTATTTCGGAATAACAAACTATCCCAGATATAAAAATAATATATACCTTTTAAATTTATATCCGAACCAAACGAAACCTAAATAAATAAGTATAGAATATAATCTAGTCTAAATGTGTACAATAACATAGCTCAAAAAAATTATTATTTATTTTTTAACTTCTAAGAAAATTAAGTTTTTGTACTTTACAAAAAAATATTTGATGATTAATATTTGTAAAGCTTTTATCCTTTGATAAAAATTTATAGAGCTAGGATAATACTAGTCACAACAAGTTTATTTGGAGCTACTGATCTATTATTTTTTAAAAAAAATATAAAATTGTTACGGTTTGAAAACAAACTTAATTAAAATAAATATAATTTTAATTATTATAGAGTAGGGTTTATATATTTTTAAAAATACGAGCTCAACTATAATTGTGAATTTTTTATCATTAAATTTGTATTAAGATCCGTATTATTATAAAGTTAACTAAAAATAGAGAAAGACAATGTATAATAATATAAATCTTAATATAAATCGAATGATAAAAAAATTTATAAGTATAATTAGACTTGTATATTTGTAAATATATTAGCTCTACTAATTATTATATTAACTTATTAATTAATTTAATATTTAACAAATTTAATTATTTTATTAACTAATTATTTAATTATTAATTAATTTATCTATTAATTTTCTTTTTTAAAATTTATATTTATTATTATTTTTTTTAAAAAAAAAAACAAAGTCTAGTGGCAAGCAGCAAGTTATTTAAAAAATGAATTGCAGTAAAGGTGGGGCCCGCAGAGGTTAACAAAAAGTGCGTGGGTTTCTCGTCTTCGAGTAACGTAGGGGCATTTTGGGGATTTCACATGGAGCATTAAGTGCTCTGTCCGAGACCAGCAGCGTATCCGAAGCTCTCCTCGGTCGTTCGCATGCTTTGTCTCGGGCTTCCCACCATATATTATCCGCACCGCAAAAGTGGACTCGAATTTGTGACCACGGTGCCAAAATTCCGAAAATGCCCACGTGTTTGTGACCTTTTGGATTCGGTAATTTGCGATTTTGATCAAATAAAAACGTAATGTACTTTGATATTAATTATCGAAAAATATAATTTACTCGAATAATTCAAATTTTCAAATATTTAAATTAAATAATTAAATTAATATTTTATTAATCAAAAACATTTAATTACCACCCATTAATGTTCATCGTATTTGTATGTCCCACTAATTAATGTTCATTGTACAAATTCTATTCAATTAATTTAAATTTGCTATAATTATTTTTTTCAAAATTTGATAAAATTCGGATTGTTGTTCCAACATTGTGGGTGTTGGTTGACCTACAAAGTGACTTCGAATTTAAAAGTTTTTTTTTTTTTTTTTTTTTGACTCAATTCAATATTTTGTAATTTTACTTCGAAAATCTGATTTTGAGTTTTAAAATTATTTTTTTGGCTTTCAATGCCCAAATAACAAATTCTATTGTTTTTAAATCTAATTCTGATTTTAGAATCAAATTTTAAATTTATATTTTTATTTTATATTTAATTGTTAAATTTAAATCCAAATTCAATTTTAGATTGAAATTTGAATTTTTAAACTTAATATTTAGATATTTAATTTCAAATTTTAAAATTTTAAAATTAAAATTTAGATTCCAAAATTTAAATTTTAAATTATAAAAATCAAATATTAAATTTTAAATTTTAAATTTATGATAGAATTTAAATTTAAAAAACATAATTTATAATTTATAATTTATAATTGTAAGTTTTAATTTTCAATTTTCAAAATTTTAAAATTTTAATGATTAATTTCCATTTGTATATTTTAAAATTTAAAAATTAAAAAATAAAATGTGAAATTTAAAAATTTAGATTTTAAATTTGAAATTAACAATTTAAATCTAAATTTTCAAAATTTAAATTTATATTTTAAATTAAAATAGATCAAATTTAATTTTTTTGTACAAATTTAAATTTTAAAATTAAAATTAAAATCTAATTTTAATTTTAAAATTATTTTAAAATAAAATTTAGTAAAATAAATATTATTTCCAAACAACAAAATCTTTTTTTACCAAATATTTTATAAAATCAGAAACTATTTCTACACCTTTTAACCAAAATAATTTATTTACCAAATAATTTTATAAAATTAAAAAAGATTAATTACATACGACTTCGTGTAAACATATCGAATAGCAAATATATTCCTACAAAGTTTAACTTTTCATATTTATTTCTTGAAAAGTCCAACATTATTCATATATATCTCTCCGGTTTATTATCGTTAGTTTACTATTTTTTTACCGGATTATATGTGAAATGACAGTTTTGCCATTTCAAAAATATTTCTAATACAGAAATATCTCGAAGGGTAAAAAAGTAAATTTACTTTACTAACTAACCAAAATTGAATATTTAATCTATGATAAATTAGATTTTTTTAACAGAGATAGACGATAAGAATATATATGAATAACGTTGGACTTTTGAAAAAATAAATCTGAAACTTAAACTTTATGGCCCCGTTTGGTTCGGGGATAAATTTAAGAGGTATAAATTTTTTTATACCTGGGATAGCTTGCTATTCCGGGATAATGAAGTATAAAAATTAAATTGCGTTTGGTTGAAAAGTTGGTATTCTCTGAAATAGTTAAAATTGTGTTTGGTTAAAATTATGGAATAGTAGAGGATAGTGAAAAAAAAAAGATAGAATTTTTATAAAAATACCAACTTTGTCCTTAACTTTTTTTTATAGAAAAATTAATTTAATTATTATATTAAATTTGAAGCAATTTAATTATAAATAATAAATTATATTTTACGTTAAAAAAATAATATTTTTTATTTTATATTATATTTTAAGAATATAAATAATAAATTATATTTTATATATTTTTTATATTTTATATTATAATTTATATTTTATATTATAATTTATATTATAATTTATATTATAATTTATAATTTATTTATAATTTATAATTTATATTATAATTTATATTTTATATTATAATTTATATTATAATTTATATTATAATTTATATTATAATTTATATTATAATTTATATTTTATATTATATTTTATATTATAATTTATATTTTATATTATAATTTATATTATAATTTATATTATGTTTTATATTATAATTTATATTATATTTTATATTTATATTATAATTTATATTTTATATTATAATTTATATTTATATTATAATTTATATTTATATTTTTTATTTTATATTATATTTTATATTATAATTTAATTATAAATAATAAATTATAATTTTGCCCATTCACTATCTCAGGAATAAAAACCCTATTCCATGAGGGGGAGGAATAAGATTTAACGGGTTATCCCAGAATAACCCGTTAAGCAGGAGATAAAAAATAAATTTATCCCCTGTCTTTTTTGCTTGGTGTTTGGCAAGAATTGGGGGATAAAGGAGGTTATTCCCCCTTTATCCCCCAACCAAACGGGCCTATAGAAATATATCTACTATTCGATATGTTTATACAGAGCCGTATACAATTAACCTAATTAAAAGTATTATTTTTTTTCAATACTCATCTAAATTTTCTACAGCTTATAATAAAAATTAATTATTCGACTAAAATTAATTTTTTTAATATATATATATATATATATATATATATATATATATATATATATATATATATATATATATATATATATATATATTCCGAATCTTAGCTAAGCAGACCTACACTACCGTAGCTGAAACTTCATACTCAAATCAGGAACTACGTGAAATGAGCCCTTGGATTTGGTAATCTTTATTGCTGTTTGTGTCATTGTGCTGGGATTGTGCAGTATCACATCTACATCTGTCCAATGATCATGCGGAAGGTAGATCTTGACCGTCAAAAGTTCATATCCTTCTCCCCTTTCATTTAAAGCATCCACCTACAAGACATTAATTAGAAAATTTAATTAAAACTCTTTTATTTATTTATTTATTTATTTATTTATTTTATTTATGAGTAATATTATTCGTATATTTTATTTGACATATTAGATATACATTATATTTATCTAAGGATAAACAAATTTCATCCGTCATTTTAAAATTCTAAAATAATTAGGATGTGTTTGCAACGGAGTTAAGGTAGAATTAGCTAAATCTGGAATAAGTATAAAGTACGGAACTATAGCGAAAATGCGTTTGGGATGATTCCAGGGATAAAATATTTTGTGTTTGGTTTAATAATAAGCAATAAGAGGAATAAAAAGGTTAAGTTGGATAAATTAACTTTTTGCCCTCAAGAGTTAATATGTGATACAAATTATTAAAATCTAATTAGTTCGTTTTAATTAATGGATTAATGGTTTAAAAAAATAAAAATAAAATTATAATCATAATTAAATTATATTATTTAAAAATAATATTTAATTTAACATTTTATTTTCTCAAATTAAATTTAAAATTTAAAATTTAAAATATAAAATTTCAACATTTTAATTATAAGATTTAAAATTTTATAATATTAATTTTAAATAATAAATTTTTAACATAAATTTTTTTAAAAATTTACAAAAATCGTATATTTGCTAAATATTTGTAAATTTTTGCCCTCGAGCTTTATTATGTGATAAATTTTAAAAAAATTAAATTAAATTTTATAAAAATAATATTTAATTTAAAATTTTATTTGCTCTAATTTTTTTATTAAAAAAAAAAATTATTATATTTTTCGAAAAATATTTTGTTTAATGGAAAAAAACATATGCTATTTGTTTGCTATAAATTCCATATTACTTTCCTACTAATATATACAATTTATATTTAATTTCAGTACCGAATTTAACAGACTTATATGTTTATACATCAGTCATAAACACACATCTTTTTATAACAATAATTTTTTTATCTACATAATTATCGTCGGACTAACTTCTATTATTCCACAATTGATCTGTAAGATCCGTTCGAATGGCGTCGCCCCGTCGTGAGTCTGATGCACCGGGCAATGAAGCACCAGGAAATTGAATACATTCGTCATCCATTTCCACAACGGTAGCAGGTTGGTTAACTGAATCGTTGAAATATCGATCACTATCCTGATTTCTACGAATAAAATTATGTATGACGCAGCAAGCCATAACAATAAGACATTGCACCCTAAACGGAAACGATGTTGCAATATTTAAAAAAATTAAGATAAAATCAAAATTATAATCAAATTATATTTTTTAAAAATAATATTTAATTTAACATTTTATTTTCTCAAATTAAATTTAAAATTTTAAATACAAAATTTCAACATTTAAATTTTAAAATTTAAAATTTTATAATATTAATTTTAAATTATAAATTTTAAACATAAAATTTTTAAATTTTCAAATAATAACTTTTACTTTCTTCATTTTAATTAATGGATTAAAGCCTTACAAAAATTAATATAAAATTAAAATCAAAATCAAAATCAAAATCAAAATCAAAATCAAAATCAAAATCGAAATCAAATTTCAAATTATATTTTATGAAAATAATATTTAATTTAATCTTTTATTTGTTAAAATTAAAGTTAAAATTTCGAATATAAAATTTCAAAATTTAAAGCCTTACAAAAATTATGATAAAATCAAAATCAAAATAAAATTTTTAAAATTTTGAAATTAATATTTAATTAAACATCCAATTAAATTTAAAAAAAAGAGAGAGGAGAGAGAGATTTGTGATGATGAGAATGTATTGGGAATAAGGAAAAGAGAGAGTGGAGAGAGAGGGATTTGTGATGATGAGAGTGTATTGGGAAGAGAGAAAGGAGGGGAGGAGGGGTAGTTTGGTAAAAAAAAAAATTATAAAATAATAGGTAAGAACTGTTATTCCAGATTATTCTAGTTGTACTGGAATAAGCAATACCGGTTGATTCCAGGTGGTAGATCGTATACTCTAAATAGAATATACAAAAAATCTATATATATTTTTTATTATATATTTTTTTCATCTTCAATAATTATCAATTATTCTAAACATAATTTATTCTGATATTAATTATTAAAAGTGTAATTTATATTAATACTAATTATTAGAATCAGTATTAATATTAGTATTTATATTTATATATATATTTAGAGCTATGCTACATGTACACCCCATTTGGAATGTATATAGAACTTTTTTCTTATATTTATATCGATTGTATAATTTAAAATATTAAATATTAAAATAAAATAATATAAAGAGAAGACAAAATCAAAGAGAAATAAATAACTAAACTAGTATTTTATGAGTGCTCGTAGACCAAATCGAGTATGAATAGTTAATATACTATATTTTTACTTTTTGTAAAAAAAAAAGTAGACAAAAATATATATATATCATACTTATCGGATTGTTGGCGCTAATCATTAATCTCAAAAGTTTGAGCTGTTAAAAATACTTAACTAATTCATTTAAAATGTATGGACATAGCGCCCACGAGTCTCGACTAAACTTAACCAATTTGGACGTTGGGTCTATTGTTGGACCTCTTACCGTTAGGTCTATTATGGACCGCAACTCCACTCAACTTATTAGGTTCATCCAACTCAACTAATCAATCTCCTCGGCCTATTGTCATAGGACAAAAAGTTGAACTCATTTATAATCCATAAATAAATAGCCTACACTACTCATTTAACTTTGGGTCAAATTTGAGTTCGGATACTTAAGTTACTAATGTACCTATTGGGTCTATTTGAACGGATCTGGATAGCGACTATTCATATAGTACTCGCTTAAGACTAGATACAAAATCGGATTAAGATCGGTTATGGATACTTGTATATATGTATTTTTATTAACTTTATTAAACAATTCATAAATCTGTAGAAAATTCGTGTTCTAATAAGTTACATTCAATTCAATACTTTTTATGAGCACAAGAATAAAAGAAAAATTAGTATACTCAACCAAATATTATTATCGGGTGTTTCACCATGTCTCGATTTGGGTCCGAATTTGAAAACTATTTCGAATCCCATCCATTTTTTAGTCAAAGTCGAATATAAATATAAAATATTCGAATTCATACCAAAACTTTATGGATAATTTAATTTATCCGTATATTATTTATTTTGTTATCTAATACCAATGGGGTCAAGGTTGAATATAAAATATGAAGTATTTTGAACAGTTTTAATAATTTATTTTATTAATAAAAAAACATCTAACTACACACACAGTCTCAAACTCTCAATTAAAAGACTTAAACATATTTATATATCCACCAATTAATGTGGGTTGTACATTAAAATTTATAGATAAAATCTAACTCTATTACTATTCCAACACCAAATTTAAAAGTCTTTTTAATATTTTTTAGTATAAAAAAAAATGATAAGCAAGTAAATAAATTTTGGTCTTTAAATATATTATTATTATTATCTTTTTCAACTCTTTTATTCTTTTATTAATCTAATGTCCTCCTAAATTAATAAATTTATATTATTGGAGATAAACGCAAAATGAAATGTGTACTTTTCTTATATAGTTAATACCATGTGAAAGTTTACTAAAATAATATTTCATCCTCTATAACCTCATGGGACGGGTAAATTTTATTATAGCTAATTTTTTTTATTATGTCTGTTAATTTTTTTTCTTCTAATATATTATGTTTTAGGAGATAATCTATTTTTTTCAGGAGTACTAAGATTTGCTTTGTTTTGGATTTCTTTTTTAATATTCGACATGTAACTTTGATTTTTCTACTATAAATTTTTCTATATTTTTTACGGTTTGATTTGATTTTTTTTTCTTTACTCTAATTATAATTTTAAAGTTTATTTTTATTTTTTATTTTCACGAAATGATCTTGGACATAAAAATAGCTAGTTGCAACGAATATGAAAAATGTCTCGTGGAATTGTTTAAGATTCTTTATTTTTTATTTTCTCATCATTGTCAATTACATAAGAAAGTAAAAATATATATACAGTAAATTTAAAAATCTTATTAAAATATAACTGAAAATATAAAGATAATACTAAAACAATTTAAAAGTAAATTGAAAGGGTAAAAAAATATCTAAATAAACAAAAGCTAATAAAAAATATTTGGAATACATAAGAAGAAACTAATAATGGAGTAGAACTAATAGCAAAAGAAGTTAGAAAAAAGAGCATAATATGGTAGTAATAATAGCAAAACAAAAGTAACAAAACAAAAAAATATGGTGACATCTTCAGCTATATATATATATATATATATATATATATATATATATATATATATATATATTTATTTATTTATTTATTTATTTTTGCTTACATAGAAAGAAAAAATACTACAAACATAAAAGGAGTAAGAAACTTTTTTAAATAGTGTACATATTATTTTGTACATGTAAAGTATAAATTGAATAGCCTTCTAAAACATAAAATTGATAGTTACATATGTTTTCATAGTTGGTATTAGAAACAGTGCTGCTCCTTCCATTTTAACTCTATGCTGAGACATCTAATAAGGTGACTCAATAGTTTTTTTATTATCAATCATCTCTAATACAAGCGGTAAAGAATTTGATAATTGATACTCGAGATTCTAATTTCAAAACTTAGTTACTTCACATTTTTTAAGTTTATTTTCAAAATAAACGAAACGGGTACAATATAAAGACGTATACATTAAGTTTTTAAAATTTATTAAAAAATAATTAAAAGCAAAAAACAATAAGTTTATTTTCAAAATAAACGAAACAGGTATAATATAAAGAAGTATACATTAAGTTTTTAAAATTTATTAAAAAACAATTAAAAGCAAAAAAACAAATATTAAAATAAGTGAAAAAATATAAACAAAAATAGGCATACACTAGATAAATTAAACTAAATATATATAGAGGCAAGCATGTCAAATGTAAGCAAACAAAATTCAAATTTATTAAAAAATATATGCATATATATAGTAGATAAATCAATATATATATATATATATATATATATATATATATATATATATATATATATATATATATATGTGGGTCCAGCTACAATACTCTTATGAGTAAAAAAATTTTGTATTCATAAATTTTCATTCCTTGGATGAAGGAATGTGCGGTTAGAATTATAGTAGTTCTTAAGATTTTTACTATTTTTCCAACAAACCTACTAAACCCTAGAGGACCACTATCATCCTAACTATATATTTCTTCATCCAAAGGTGAAAAAGTTATGAGTACAAAGAGATTTATACTCATAAGAGTATAGTAACCCCACGCATATATATATATATATATATATATATATATATATATATATATATATCACGGAAGAGTTTACAGGTTTAGAACTAAATGAGAACAATCACCAATAGCCAATAATTTACTGAATCAGAGATCAACCCTATCTTTTAAAAAACTTTTATATGATAGATAATCAAAGTAAACAAACAAAATAACAAATATATATCGACGAAGAAACTCGGAAAATAAAGGAACCGATGCAGGCAACTGCGGTGAAATTTGATGAGACAAAAAGAAAAGGTTATTCAGTATTAAAAATAAAAATTTATATGATAGATGAACTGAAATACGAAAAAAAATGTCAAAAATCATAAGATATTGAAAGTTTTCTAAAAATAGATGACTCTAATAGCACAACAAAAAAATGATAAATGATAAAGCTATTAATCAAATATTTAAATTTGTCAAATAAATAGAGAATAAAATTATAAACAAAAATAAATCAAATTGAGTTACATTTAGACTATATATATTTATTTATTTTCTAATCAGAATATTACTGAAATATTATAGTACTTCTTTTCTTTTGTAATTTAGATTTTTCCTATCTCTCTTCCGATAAACTCAGAACCCTAGATTTTTATCAAGCATTAGATTTTTCAAACCCTTTTGCGGATAAATCTACTCTGAGAATCCATTAAAATCCAGTAAGAAAAAAATATTTAGTTATAAGAACCACCAACAATATATATAGGGATAATTGCCTGTGTAACCCTGAAATATGAAGAAATATCTGATTTACTCCTCTTATTTTTTTCTTTCTAATATACCCTTCATACGTTCCACCGTTATTAAAAATACCCCTACCGTTTCCCTTTGTTAAGTTAACTAGGGTTAAACTAGAGTTAAATAATAATCGAAGTTGAAAACTATCAGATATACCTATTTTGCCCGGGTTTAGGGTTTAGGGTTTAGGGTTTAGAATTTTTTTGGGTTTTAGGGTTTAGGGTTTAGGGTTTTAGGGTTTAGGGTTTAGGGTTTTTTAGGGTTCTAGGGTTTAGGGTTTAGGGTTTTAGGGTTTAGGGTTTAGGATTTTTTAGGGTTTTAGGGTTTAGGGTTTAGGGTTTTAGGGTTTAGGGTTTTAGGGTTTAGAAATTTAGGGTTTTAGAGTTTAGGCTATATTTGAAAGGGCAAAATAGTAATTACACACAGATAACGGCAGTTCCAAACGGTACACTAACAGAGTTTAACTTCAGGGATATTTTGGAAAGAAGTTGGAACGTAAGAAGGGTAGTTTTAATATTAGCCTTCTAAGAGGGGTAAATTTGAAAATAGGAAAATTTTTAGGGGTATGTAGGAAATTGCCCCATATATATATAGCACAGGGCAGTTTGGTATTGAAATTTTTTGGGGATAAAGGGATATACCTCTTATCCTTTCAAACACACACAAAATTACTAGAATATTTTATTCCAGTACAACTAGAATGAGTGAGAATTACTATTCTTACTCTTTTCATCCACCATCTTGTTTTTTTCTTAAATACCCTCTCACGTCTCCCAGGCACCATCTCTCAACTCATTATTACATAATAAAATTTGAAGGCAAAAAAAGTTATTTAAAACAACAAATACTTTTTATTCTTCTTATTCATCATTATCATATTAAACATAAAATGTTTTATCCCTGAAATCAACCCAAACGTTTTTTTACACTAGTTTCGTAATTTATACTTATTCCTAGAATAGCTAGTTTCGTCTTATTTTGTTACCAAACGGCCCTTTAGGTTTTCCAATTTTGGATTCGTTAATATATATTAACCAAAAGAAAAAGAGATTGTCAATATATACAATAAATACTCTCTCTCTCTCTCTCTCAAAAAAAAAAAAAAAAACAAAAACAAAAACAAAAGCCATTAATAATACAAGCCCTTTTCGTGCCCATTAACAGGCCCTTTTTGCTTCTTCTTTTTTTTTTTTTTTTTTTCCCAATAAAATGGAATTTTTCTTTTTCCCCAAAAAAAAGCAAAGGCCCATTATTAGCACAAGGCCTTTAAATCCAAAAGGCAAATGCCCATTAGGAACACAAGGCCCTTTTTTAAAAAAATAAAATGGAGGGGGCAAGGGCTCATTAATTCTAGGCCCATTATTTGATTTGACAGTTATGTAATGTGAGCGTAATTTAAATTGCTATAATAAATATATTTTTTTTGTATATAAATCTTTTTTTTAGTGGATTTCATATGTGTAAAAATGTGTAATTTAAAGTTACATTACATGATATATTAGAATAGAGTACATTAACCCATAAGCACAACTTAAGTAATCCAGTAACTCTACTTCTAATTAATAGTATCTTATAGAAGATGCTATAGATGTTATAGATAGATTATAGCTGTTATACATGTTATAGATTTTACTGTAAAAGGTAGAAGAAAGATTAACAGTCAAAAGTCAGGAAGACGAACAGATACGAAAGAGAAACTGGTTTAATATAAAAATTTCGTCATGTAGAATTATAGATGTTATACATGTTATAAATTTTAATGTAGAAAGAAGATTAACCGTTCGAAGACAGGGAGATGAATAGATATGAAAGAGAAACTGGTTTAATATAAAAATATTGTCATGTAGGTAGGTCCTAAAATTAAGTAAATCATGCCATGTGTATTTTATTATGAGGATTAATAATAGTTTTTTATAAGTGTTCTATTTATATTCTATATATATTCAAAATTAGGTTATAGAAATATATTTTTGAGACACATTACAGTAATGTATCGCTATACACCCTAGCGATTGCACATATAGCGATACTAATAACAAATGTCGGTATTTTTTTCAGCAGTATATTTTTTAGATAGTAGGGACACTTTAAAATGTCGTTATAGTAGGGACACTTTAAAATGTCGCTATAGTATAATTTTGTTGTAGTGTATATTCTTAAAAATTTCAAAAATATCTAATATGTTGACCAAAATATTTTTATTAGTTTTCAAAAATCCTTTCAAATATCTATAGATTCAAATCCTAGAGTTTACTAATAGATTGATTTTGGACTTAATTGTTAGGTTTTTGAAAGTCATGTACAGGGTAAGTAGTTGTGGCCATATATGCATGTTTTTGTTGCTTCCCTTTTGTCTTCTTCAATAAGAATTATATGCAATGGGGTATTTGGTGGTTCTGGTGGATTTGGTGGATCATGTAAAACTAAAAATTTATATTTTATTAGCTTTATTTGATAAAAAAATATAAAAGCATTATTTTTTTTGAACTAGATTATTATGCTATCGATAGCATCAAGTCAGTTATGCTATTAGATTTTTAATTTTTGGATTAAAAATATATATGGCTTTCTAGGGTTTAGTAGGTAGTTGATAAGTTAGTATGATGTAAGAGATGAAAATAATCAAAAAGATAGATATAACGGTGAAAAACTTAATAATATAAAATATTTTGTGTTATCGATAGAATAGTAGTTAGACTCTTATTTTTTTCATTTATTTAGATTTCTAAGGAAGACATTTTGGGTATCTGATTGGATTTTATTCTACAAGTGATTCAACAGTGAAAAGTATATAAATTTTTTTTTAATGTATTAGCACATTTATATATAAAAAACTATAGTATTAAATAAGGTCACAACCAAATATTCATGCTCATAAGAAAAGAAAAGAGGAGTTTTGTGGCGAAAAAGATTTTTTAGAAAAAGATGATATGCTATTTCTTTTTTTATTTTTTTAGAAATAAATTTAGTTAAAAATTATGAAAAAAAATAGATTTTGAACTTGAGATCTGAGATACCAATCACCAAAGATTTTTGCAATGAAAAAGTTAAAATGTTGTTTTGGTCTCGTTGAAGAGATTCAAAATAATAATAATAATAATAATAATAATAATAATAATAATAATAATCTGTCTTATTTAGATGTTAGAATATGTTGCGTATCTGACTCGTTGCAACCGATCAATGATAAACACTTGCTAAGGCAAGGACGGCAACGAGAATGATGAGCGTAAATGTAGATATAACAGTAAAATACGAAAAGAGAAAAGAAGACAAAAGAGAAAGAGATAGTATAAAGAATGATGGATAGATTTAAAATTGCGAGTAGAATTGAGAGAAAGAGGAGAACGAGAGATAAAAAAGACAAATCAATATCATTCATGTCTTTTTTTTTCATTTATATCTACCATTTTTTTATACTTGACTAACAAAATTACTAACCTACTAACAGAAATTTAAAATTGAAATTCAAACACAAAGAAATTCGTGGGCTTCTATAATATTGAGCCGGGTCTTTATACCCTTCTAATTTTATTTAAATTTATTCTTATATTTTCTATGTAATACATATTTTTATTCGTGACAGGCGTAATAGAATAAAATATTCAATAACATATGCAGGATTTCAAATGAGGAGTGTAAATGAGAAGTCAAATCAAATATCTAAAATGAATAGTATATCTGGTCTTTCAAATTATTATTTTGGATATCAAATCAAACTTCTTTACTTCTAATTAAAATTTCTATAGATTCAGTATGTTGACTTAAAAATAAATTTAATTGAATATATAAAAAATTTAGACTTTGAACTATGCTGAGGACTATCTGAAAATGTGCTCATTTAAGAAATTAAGTTATTTGTTAAGAAATATTCTAATGGCTAATTAAAACTCAAGCAATTAATACTACTAGTACATATTCAAAATGGAGTGTATATTTTATATATTTTTTTATATAAGAATGATTATTTCTTACCTATCATATTATTTTTTTAATTAAAATTTATTTAAATTTTTAGAAACTCTAGATTCATAAAATTTTCACAAATTGGAGAGATATATATACCCTATAAAATGTCTATGCATGTAACCTAACTTCCGAAGAAACCAAAAGTCACAAAAACCTCTTTTGCATGTATATATGAATACTAATTAAAATTCTATTCCACGTACAACAATTTGTAAACTATCATATACAAAATGCATGACATGATACAGCTCCTGCTTACATTCTCTCTTTCAATGTTTCTATGTTTCACTTTTACCTTCTCTAACTATGAACAGGATGAGAAGTTTTTTTTTTTTTTTTTTTTTTTTTGCTTCTCTTCTTTATATATGTAGAATGCTAGAATTTGGCTTGTTTAATGCGGCGCCGCATTCACGCCGCCACCGCCGTCCAGTAGCTCGTCAAGCACGGGCTTGTCGGCGTGCCGACGATCCGCGCCCATCCCCAGTCGCCGGCCTCCTCCGGTCTCCGCAGCTCCGCAAGCTGTCCATTAGTTGGTGAACATAAAATGTTAAGAGAAAATTGGTTGTGTAGGTATTTTTTTTTTTTTTTTTTTTTTTTGAGAGAGAAAAAGATAGCACGCTGCTCGCTTCATTCAAAACAACAATAAACTAAACAATATAAGTGAGACAACCAGATCTCCTTAGAAAACGAACAAACGAAAAAAAAATAAAAAATCACTATTTTCTTCTCAGTTTTTCTAAAAGCGGCCATCCAAAAGGTCAGTCCGAGTCCACCCTAAGCGCCAACTCTCTTCTAACCCAGTTAACGGCGGAACCTGGGTTAGTGTTGGACTGCTGTTAAGTTGATGAATGCATGTCTTATTTATTATTTTGTTTCAAATATAAGTGAGACAACCAGATCTTTTGAGAAAACGAACGAACGAAAAAAAAAATAAAAAATAACTATTTTCTTCTCAGTTTTTCTAAAAGCGGCAATCCAAAAGGTCAGTCCGAGTCCACCCTAAGCGCCAACTCTCTTCTAACCCAGTTAACGGCGGAACCTGGGTTAGTGTTGGGCTGCTGTTAAGTTGATGAATGCATGTCTTATTTATTCTTTTGTTTCAAATATATAAAATAGTAAGAGAAAATTGAATGTGTACTTCTCTAAAATTATATCTTTTGCTTCCAATATACCACTAAAAAGTTTCATTTTCTTTCTTATATACCCAATACCCCTATTTTGAGGATTTATAGGAGAAACTTTGAAATTTTCACTTCTTTTGACACCAAATAAAAATAAAATTTATAGTTAAATTCATTTAAAAATAATTTTTTTTATTTGGATTAAGTCAGAATTCAACTGAAGTCTATTCTGTCTTGTTGTTTGTTAAAATAAGAGAAATGATTTCAATGAGTCTACTTTTCCCATTCTATCATCATTTATTTGAGAAATATGTTGGTAAAGTATAATCAATGGCAAATACATTGTCACCAAATTGTAGAAATTAAATGAGTCATTTGTATTATGAGAAGTACTTCTGAAATTATATTGTGATTATAAGTTATTTTCGATAATAGAACATCCGATTCGACGCATGATTAATACTATCAGAATTATTTATGAACTAAATTTCATAATTTTTCGGTATTATTTACTACGTGATCAAAGAATTTCAAAAATTACTAATTTAACGGCTGATATAGCACGTTTTAAAGTTCAACGATGTAGAACAATTCAAATTAGATAAAACTTTAATAGAAAATTCTACAGTAAAATCTGATTTAAAATTTGAATTTTTTATCACTACTTTTGAAGAGATTTTTAATTTCAGTCATTCATTTTGAGGCTACTCGTTTATTAGGCAAACGAAGTCAAAAAATTATAAAATTTAATTTCTAAATAGTTCCAACATTATAAATCAAGCCTAACGGAACGATCGCCAAATCAGATATCCCATTTCTAAAAATAACTTACAATCACGGACGGAGGCCTCTCTACTTTCGAAACATACCAGCCTAACTCTTAAGAGAAATCCTATACAATCATTCTCAAGGAATTGAATTTCCATTGACATATGAGACCAAACAGTAGATTTAGAAAAATTAGATTTCCTTTTTAGAATTCTAGGAATGAGAGTAGCAAAAGAGGGTGTAGACTTTTAAGGAGATTTAAAATTTTCAATGAGAATTAATTTTGATGAAAATCTATTCTCATTATAGAACTTCTATCTTATTGGAATAGTTTGGATTGATAGATATTTTACACTATTCAGAAATATATTATTTCTGCATTTGATTTAATATATATAGAAATTACCCAACTATATAAAGGCATGTTTGGTTTGAAGAATTTGAAAGTTGGAATTAGAATCATAATGATTTACTTCTGTTGTTGTTGGTGTTTGATTTGAAAAATTGGCATTCCGATTTTCTTTTCAGAAAAATCGAATCCTTCTAAAATGACTCTTTTTATGGAGATGTAATAAGATAATAATAGCATGAGATATTTCCTTATGCAATTTTGGTTCTATGTATGCTCATTGAAGTTTCATCAAGAGATTACAGATCTAATAAGTTGTTGATTCACTTACCCTTCCATCTTGCAACTCGAAGATCACCGAGTTCTCGGAAAACGGTATTGGTCGAATTGGCGCCACCTGCGAATTTTGAATGCAACCAATGCAGAATTGATCAGCATTTGTGCTGTACTAGTTTGTCATGATCATTCTGCATATGACTGTAACTGAACTAACCTTTTCATTGCAGTTTCCGGCGAAACTGTTCGAGTAATAGGCCTTGTAGTCAGGCGTAGCATCTCCGACGGCGCAAACATGACCATATCTTGCTTCTTGACCCCCCTCAGAAACCGAATTCTGCTCATTCGGATGCCCGTGGCTCGTCCATCTCCATGTTCTTCCATCTAAATGCCTTCTGTAAGCATTACCGTCAGAACCGATCACGAACAACTGAGTTCCGTCGAAGCATGGCCCTGGCGCGCTGACGAGTGCGACGTCTCGATACGGAGTCCCGTGCTCTACCCACTCCCAGCCATCTTGGGAGCTCCAGTGGTACTCGACGAGGCCTCCGTTCTCTGAGATAATGAAAATTGAGCCTGATAGTGATTTCAGGGACGGCCGCGCGGTTGTCCCTGGGTTTCTCGAGAGGACAAGGTGAGGGGACTGGTGGTGCTTATGCCAAAGTTCTGTGATTCTGTTGTATTGGTATAGGCGGCCATTGCGGCCTACGACGAATACGATGTTCATTCTGAAGACTTCCTGGTCCACGATGAATGCGATCCTCGTGTCGGGTGGGCTTTGGCAGTCTTTCCACTTGAATTTCCGCAATGCGACCTGAAAGTCGGTTTGAAGATTTCGTGTTAGAGTGCTGACTGCATAGTGAAGAATGAAGTAGAACCGATTACATATATATTTTATCCGAAATACACTTCTAAGT
The DNA here is from genome assembly GCA_029204045.2 of Tillandsia leiboldiana. Classification (NCBI taxonomy): domain Eukaryota; kingdom Viridiplantae; phylum Streptophyta; class Magnoliopsida; order Poales; family Bromeliaceae; genus Tillandsia; species Tillandsia leiboldiana. The sequence goes on from CM055061.1 coordinate 52,996,239, forward strand.
TTAAGAGAAAGTACTACATACCATACTCTACATAAAAGCATTAATACATCGCGCCCGAATTCCCAGAAACAGTAGTTTCCAAGAATTCGCCCTTCCGATGTCCGTTCTCGCGTCAATTTCGCGCGAAATGGTTTCCGCTCGACTCGACCATCTCCAGACGTGTCGGTCAGCTAACTGCGCAAGTCCGCAAAGCCCCGAAATACCAGAACACTACAACATATATGTTCCTCAATTTGTGTTACATATGTTGTTCCTTAGCTAGCTTAAGATTGTTTGTGCTACTGTTAATGGCACGTATGAACTCACCGTAAACTGAATCAATCTCCCTTTCTTGTTGACGAGGAAGATGGCATCTTCGACTGTCACTCTTCGTGATCTACCGGGAATTCCGTCCCACGGCGGCCCACTCGCCACCTGCCTTCCCTTCTTCATGGCAGTGCAATTGATCCACGATAACTCGTCTCCGTTTCTCTCTCTGATAAGCAAGTATCCATTCACATCAACCAAGAACAAGCTTCCATTATAGCTTCCCAGCAGCCCCCTCATCGCCGTCGTGTGTTCGTGCCTTAGCCACAGCCAGACGTTGTCGGCGAAAAGATATTCGAAAGTTATTCCGCTCTCTGTTACGAGGAAAAGCGATCTATCCGCATGCAGCACTCTCATTTGAAAGTTGAGGTGAATGCTTCTTGTTAAGAAGTTGTAGTTTTCCACTCCATCACTTTCTTGATTGCTCAGAGATAAGTAATTTTGCTGCTCTTCTCCCTTACGCCGTCGCAGCATATTTGTTTCTCTATTTTCAACTACATTGTTGATTCCTAGAATGCAGTTTGCAAGGCCTCGATCTTCGGTGCAGTATTCTGCGTTCCACCCTTCTGATTCTGGAGCGTCTAAGATCGACCACTCGTACTTATTCGAAGCTTTCCTTCTTATGCTACTTGTGTGGGCAGGACCCGAATCATCGCCTCCGATGCCAGGCAAATGCAGCTCCCCGAGTCTACCATCATCGAGCGGGAATATCAATCTTCCGATTTGAATCTCGACTCCTGGTACGCCACTGGCAACCTTCGCATGCTGTGGGAGCTTGTGGTTGATCCACTGCCCTTCCATTTTGTTAGCGTGGGTGCCGCCTTCTCTCAAGCAAAGAAAAAGAATTATATCAAATATGCCAACAATCTTCTTTTAGAAAGAATTGGTAGTCGAAACGAAAGGCGAAGGTGTCAGAACCCAAACAATTTAGTTACCAATTCAGAAATTTGGACACTGTTATTAGTCATTATAAACTCATAATGCATATTTAGCTTTTATCTTGGTTTGCAGCAGAATGCCATATGGAAATAAAGTTATGTCAGTGACTACACAAGTGCCATAAACTTTACCAATATCTGCTACTTTGTCAAATTCTGCTTAATTACTTGTCTGCATATCCCTGTTCGAATAATTGAAGTTTCTGTATCATCTGGCAACATGTAAACATTTCCTACTTTCATGTATGAGCTAATTTGGTAAGCCATGGAGCTCTAGTTGTTTAAGCTGTTGTATTTGTAGTTAAAAATCGCCGTAAGTGGTCTTAAACTGAAGAAAAGGGAAAAAAACTTGTCTGTCGGAAGAAGTTGGCATCTACCTGAATGTTTGGGAAGCTGATACTCAAACACGCGTCCGGTTGTTGCGGTTAAGAACAAAGACGAATTCTTTCCATGTAACTTATTTTGTTGAACTGGCGTAATAGCACTCAACCGCTGATTGTTCGGTGCTCCGTGGACCGCCCACTTCCACTTCCTTCTGTGCAACCGTCGCTCTACTAAAAAACCACCCTGTGGATCTTTAAGTCTTTTTAACAAATAAATGCCTCAAAACTTTTCTCAGTAGCTGTACTTATTGATAAAATATGAATCTTAACCATCATTAAATATTCGACAAGCTTGATATGTAGCCATACTTAAAGTTTACTTCAGTTTGATTCTTGGTCCTCAAAATCTTTTCGTTGAGTTCGAACATTCAATTTTCATGGTGCGCGTACCTTAGTGATCAGGAAAAGAGAAACAGATTGAGCTCCAACTATGTTATGCAAAGTACATCCAGCCGATGGCCTCAATGAATTTTCTTCCATCGATGCCTCGCTCCATATATGTTTCTTCCATGATGGTTTCGATTTCTTGTCGAATTCGTAAAGATCGCCAGTAGAACTGCACTGTGGGGATTAGTATTAGCATGACAAATCATATCATTCACTACGGACTTAATTTCTTTTAAAAAGTCCGTTGTAATCACCGACATTAGTTAGTTAGCGATTGTCACAAGTACATACAAGATCTTGTGAAGTAATGTTACTTCATGATCTAGTTTACTTCAGATATTAGCACCTTTCATATACCTATCAAGTATTTCTTAAATATCAGACACACTTTTACTTCATGATCTAGTTTACCTATCAAAAGTGAATTTGGAGTCCTAATATTTCAGTATATAAAAAGAGATTGCCCATAAATAATGAAAGCAATATTAACTTACCTTATTGTGAACAAGATCCCTGGTCTAATGTTCCCGGTGTCAGCCACAGCAGAAACATCTCCACCCGGCGGTCGGCCATAATTATCCCACCTGTGTATCAGTTTGACAATCATTTAGATTTTCTTATTCTCTTTTCCTCTGTGATGCTCATTGATGAAACTAGCGAGCAATCTATGACTTGCATATACAAAACTATTACGAAGTTTAAGTTGTAATTCGCCAGCTTTTCCCTACCTCAGTGGCTGGAATTCGATGATCTCGATCAATGACCCATTCATTGCGGATAAAAGCAGTCTCCTGATATATAGAGGAATTATACTTGTTAGCATGCAGGATATAAGCTTGGATAGTTGAAGGGAATAAAATTATATGTATATATATATATGTACCAGATTACTCACTTCCCATCGGAGGATACGATGCCGGACTTTACTCGCACAATTCGACTTGGTTCTGTTTCGTCAGTGCTCGTGCTTTGCTGTTCAGATTTAAATATTACTTCTGTCCAGATAGGCTGAGAGTTCTCATTCAATTGCAGCTGAAAGTTTCAAGATTTAGTAAGTTAGATTATATCAAACATGACTGCTGCACTGTAATTTTCTTTTGAATGAGAGAGCTCCTCAACTTTAATAGTGATTCCATTAATTTAGTTGGTAAGCTGATGGTGCTGCAAATAGTGCTTAATTGTCATCCCCAAATCAACTCAGAAAACCAACTCAGATTAAAAAAAAACAAAAAACACAAAAGAAGAACAGCTAAGGGATTTATTTCAAATCGGCCTGCTGTTCATGGGCCTTATCTACATTTAAATACTCCACAAATCCTCCTTGCATGGTATTAACCGTCTTTTCTATTATTCTGTCTCTTTCTTTGTAGTATAATAATGATGTAAAGATACTTCTTCCCCAAAATAGCCTATGCTTATGATTTAAAAATTTTGAGAAATATTTGTAAATTTGTATTCTTTTGTAGATAATTTAGTTGAATTAAGTATCTTTAGTTTTCGCTTTCTACAGCAACAGTAAACAGTAGCAGTTAAACTTATTTGTGACTGTAATTCTCTAAAATTAAGTATTCGAAACATACAACAAAATCATACTGAACCTGATAGAGAATTCCGGCTTCTGACAAAGCGAGAATAGTTTGATTTACTATGAAAGTAGAAACAGCGTAACCAGCTTCAGTTGGGAGCTCGTGAGGAGCAATGACCCACTGCACACCATTCCAGAACCTCTCGTAAATCGATCCGCTTTGCCCCGTGACCCAGACTGACGCCTCCGACATTCGCGTCAGCGAAATCCGTCTCCTCAACGGCAGGACCGGATCAGAATTATCAATTCTCACATCGCTTTCGACGCTTGCATCTCCCCTTCTGCGCATCACCGAAACTTGGCTTCGCCTGTTACCGACGCTGTCGATCAATCCGACTTTCGTGCAGTTGCTGTCGACGCAGGAGATCAAATCGAAGGGCAAGGTGATCTCCACCCATGTGCTGCTTCTCTCCTCAAACTCCCAGAATTTGCTTGTTTTCTGCTGAAATTTGGCTTCTGACTTTCGACTCGGAGGAAGGGGGCAGCAGGAGCTACCGAGAATCGCCAATTTTAGAATCACATGGATTGCTGCATACAAAACCAAGTGCAGGAATCTCGGAGATGAACCTTCCATGATTCATTTAGTTGCTGAGAATGAATGAAACAGTGTCCTTTGTGTATACTCCAATAGATGGTAAGAGTGCTTTTGTATCTTTGTGGTGAAGCTTTAAAAGATACAGAGAGAGAAAGAGAGAGAGAATAATCACCATCCTTTTTCTTTGGATAAATAGGAAGGGTATATCACAGCATGTCCTGAAATAGGACAAAATAGGTGTTGTGGTGCCACACAGATCTTGTAAATAAGATATTGATATCTCTATAAAAGCCACTATCAAGTTCTCATGTGTTGCAGGTAATAAAGTCACCTGTATTTGCCTTTGCTTTCTCTTTCCACTCCCTTTTCATTTCTTCCTCATTAACTTTTTCGCTTTACTACAGTAATCCTCAGCTAATCTCAGCAATTTCTTTTTTAATCCATGACTTGCTGTGTAACTGCACACTTCATCTTGTACAGTGACATCTTTCATGATCATGCACCTGTTCATGTAATTGAAAACCTCAGAAATGCTGCTTTTTTATACTCTATTTTTCTTTCTTTTTAATAATGGTAGTTGAAGTTGATGGTTGCTTGAATTTTCTTCTATCTCGACCACAATTTGCCAATTGCTAACCACCCAACAATGACCACAGGCGAAGAAAAGCATCGAAAGGAACACCGCAGCTGAGCTAAGCTACCGAAATTTTCAAATGTTTTGTGTTCATCTAATCGAAGTTAGCTGAAAATATTCGCGCGTTCGGTCATCGGTAATCCTAACATAATAAATTCGGCAGTAGATTTTAGAGTAATTTAATCATGTTAGGCCAGTTAAAAATGGAAGAATAATTATTCTTTATCTCATATTTAAAATTGGACTGATAACTTGGGATTCTCTAGTTATATTATTATTATTATTATTATATATTGGCTAAATTGCATGAAAGCCCTCGTGAATATCGCGATATTCGCATGTACTTTGTGAAGTTTTAAAAGCTCAAATTTATGGATCTACTATTTGAAACCCCTGGTACCAAACCACCATACCATGATCAAAATTAAATATGATCAAAGTCACAGATACCATCTATGCAAACATTGACCAAAGAAGCAAAGTAATAAATCCTTTAATTAATTAACCATTTAGACTTAAGGAAAGATTAAAATACAATTAAACTCTATGTAATTAAATACCTGCTTTCTTACTTTCCTTTCTTGACTTTTAAATCCTGCATTTTACTTCTTAAAATTTCAAGCTGATGTATTTGGCTCTCTTCTAGTGATATTCCGTCAATTTCTTATAATTTATATCAAAAATATTCTTAACAGTATTTTGGTTATTTTGCCATCTTCATTATATAAAGAAAATATATATATATTTTACAGAAGGGTTTTTTTTGTATTTTAGCCTTAATAAGAAAATAATATATAGTATTCAATATTGAGTCCGGCTATTATACTATCAATAGCACGAAGCATTTAGTAGTATTAAATTTTCTACTGTTAAATTACTTTTTTGATCATACTATTCCATCAACCTTTCACCATTAAAATTATATGATAAATTTATTAAAAATTAAAGTTAAAAATTTTAAAAATTATAAAATTTAAATTTTAAAAATTAAAAATTTATAAATGTTAAAAATTTTAATTTTAATTATCTTAAATAATTAGTTAATTATCTAAATATTTAAATAATTAGTTAATAAAATAATTAAATTAATTAAAATATTGGATTAATTAAAGAGTTAAAATAATAATTAAAATTATATTAATTTAATTAAGCTTATTCTCAAATAGGAACGAGCCTTGTTCCAGAAAAAGGCTGGAATAGTAATTCCAGTCTTATACCAGCTTATTCCAGAAAGACGAGAACAGCTGTTCCCACCCCTACTTAATTGCGTTTGGATATAACTAAGGAGGATAAGCCCTTATCCCCCTAGTTCTTGTTACCAAACGATACCTAAACGATCACTATCATTCCATCTGTGCATGCATCTTTTCATCCAAAAATTAAAAATCTAATAACATCAATGACTTGATGATATTAATAGTATAGTAGTCTGATTCTATATTAGAAGGTAAAATGAAATTTGCACAATTTATGGGAGTGTCCAACTATGCAGGCCCTCTTTGTTCTCTTTGTTGTCATCTTCATTGAATGTTCTTTAAAGAGTTTTCCTGTACTACTACAATGCTGGCAATGGCTGCTTAGCTGTAGTGATAGATAATTAGTTTTTTTTTTTTTTCCTTAAAAAATTATAAGTTTTTCCTTTTCTGGTTTCTCTAATTACCATTTATTAGTTTTTATAGTTTCCCTAATAACCCTATTTTTAAATAATAAAATAACCCACATCTTAAGAGATTAATATTCTTAACATTTATAATTGAGTTGATCAAATTCAATCAATACTATCTGCACATTTCTAAGACAGAGTGTGCATCTTACAACTCATGATTCAAGAGTTTAAAATTCTTTCTTAGTTTTTTTTTGAGGAGAAGGTAGCATGCTACCGCTTCATTCATAAGAGAGATTAATTAGGCAACAAGAATAGACAGCAGGGCCTAAAAAAAAAAAAAAAAAAAAAATGCCGAAGCGAGAAAAGAGGAAACATGTAGCTAAAGTGGAAGTGCAAGTTGAGCCCACCGGCCCAAACAGTCACGAGCCTCCCTGTTAAGACATCCCGCCGTCTTCTTGCGCTTGTCAAAAATCCTTCTGTTGCGTTCAAGTCAGATAGTCCACCAGACCGAAGCAATCCCCGAGAGCTCTCTATCGCGCATTGAGCCGCCTCTCTGACTGGAGAGATTCCAAAGCGAAGCAGCCGTCGAGGGGTAGTTGAGAGTAGCAAAATTCAAAATAAAGGCTTGAAGGATGCTTCTAGTAAACTGACAACTTATATGAAAAACAATGATTGATAAGGAAGATGTTGGTATATATTGTGGGGGTATTCATATGAAAAACAACGATTGATAAGGAAGATGTTGGTATATATTATGTGGGGGTATTCATATGAAAAACAATGATTGATAAGGAAGATGTTGGTATATATTGTGGGGTATTCATATATATGTGCATATCAATATATATTACTATCTGTTCGAATATATTTTTAGTGAATATAATAATAAAAATTTAGCATTTGTATTCAAAAATAAAATAAATAGGTTTCATCAAATATCCGATTGTATTCAATATCATTTTCACCCATAGTAAATATGACAGCTACTTAAAAATATACAGATTGTAACTCAAGTGTGACGTATTTGTGACAACAACAAAAAAAAAAAAAAAAAAAAAAGAAAGAAGGGGGGGGGTGCTTTCAAAACATGGTTAGTTGTCTCAAAGTTTTCATGTTTAAAATAATGTGATTAATTTTAATCGTATTAATTGCGTGATTAATGAATGGTTAACCACTTAACCATGCCACTTGTGAAGCATCCAATCCAAATCAAAATCAAAATCTCATCATCGTTTGAATCATTCAACGGCTATCATTTCTCCACGCGTCCGTCATCAAACGGCTGCAGATATTGACCGTAAACCCCTCCAACGGAAAAAATATTGGCTGCACCCTGTGTACTCATACATGTAAAAACTTATTGCTAAAACATTAAATAGTTTTGATAATAAATAATTTCCAAAACCAATAATTTATTTAGATATTTTAAATGTTATAAAAGAGTAGAAATGCTACATAAGTTACTTTTGATGAATCAAAATAGAGCATTTAAAATGTCTAAAATTTAAATTTATAACAGTCAAAATCGAGCGATCTTTTAAGTGTAAATGATCAAAATTTTTAATTTTAAATGAGAATAATTATTTTTGATTTTCATAATAAATAAAACTTGTCATCATATTTTTAAATTAAAAAACATCTCATATTGATGAACTAAATTGTCAATTTTAAATTAATTAAATCGTTGATTCAGAAACTCTATTATAGCCATCAATCGATTATAAATGCATTATAAAATATATATTTAATGATTTTTAAGTAATATATACTTATACACCCGGTGCAGGCGATAATTTCTACGTCTACTAATAAGAGCTCCATTTATTTCTCTTTCATTTTTAAGGTGGGACCCGCGTCTTGGACTCCGCGCCCACCAACTTTGGTGACATCACCGGTTGGAATCTCGTCGCTGCCACGTAGGAATCCAATGGAATCTTTTTATATTTTATTTTTATTTGTTATTTATATATTTTTTCTTTGCGAAAAAAAATAAAAAAATCGTCATCAAGATTCCCCCTCCTGATAGGGTGGCGGAGTCGTTGGGGTCTGACTTGGTTGGCCTACTAAGGCGAGATGTAGGCACAAACGGTCAACTTACCTCCCCATTTGTTTATGCATTTATGCCAATTGGGTACATGCATATACTCCACATTTTATACATATTTGAATTCGAACGGAATAGATTTAATTAATATTAAATAAATATGATTTTGATTATGAATGTCAAAAAATATAAATAGCTGGAAAATTCGTGTTTGGTTTTGGTCTCTGTGATTTAGACTCGAAACCAAATTTGTATAAAATATATATATATATATATATAGTCTGACTATTATACTATTGATAGTATCGAGTATTTGGTGCTATCAAGTTTTCTATCCTTAGATTAATCTTTTTAATTATTTTCATCCGTTATATTTTACTATTTCTCCAACTACATATTAAACCCAAGGGATTCACTATCATCTCAACCACATATTTTTTAATTTAACGGTTAAAAATTTAATAGCACAAATAACTTGGTACTATTAATAGTATTCTAGCCTCTCTCTCTCTCTCCCTCTCTCTCTCTCTATATATATATATATATATATATAGAGAGAGAGTAGAGCTTACATATTTTTAAAAATACAAGTCAACTTATACTTGTAAAGTTTTTACTATTAGATTTGTATTAAAATTTGTACTTTTTACTTTATCTTTCTATCTCTTTACAAAATCACTAATTCCAATACAAATCTAATGATAAAAAATTCACACGAATGAATTATTTTGTGCTTTTAAAAGCATATAAGCTTTACTATATAGTAGAGCTTATATGCTTTTAAAAGCACAAGCCAAATTATGTTTGTGATTTTTTTACTATTGAATTTGTATTAAGATTTGTGTAATTATAAAGTCAATTAAAAAGAGAGAAAGAGAAAGTACAATTGTACAAATCTCAATAAGAAAGAGAAAGTACAATTGTACAAATCTCAATAAAAATTTAATGGTAAAAAATTCACAAGTATGGTTGGACTTGTACTTTTAAAAACATATAAGCTCTACTCATATATATATATATAGTCCGGCTAGAATACTATCCAAGCAATTAGTGCTATCAAGTTTTTAATTCTTGGATGAAAAGTATGTATGGTTGGGATTATAGTGGTCCCCTAAGATTTTTACTATTCAACCAACCACCCACTAAACCCTAGGGGACCACTATCATCCTAACCACACATCTCTTAATCCAATGGCTAAAAACTTGGTAGCATTAATGACTTGGTGCTATCGATAGTATTCCAGCCTCTCTATATATATATATATATATATATATATATATATATATATATATATATATATATATATATATATATATATATATATATATATATATATATATATAGTCCGACTACTATGCTATCGATATCACCAAGCATTTGGTGCTATTAATAGCATTCCAGCCCAGCTCTCTCTCTCTCTCTCTCTCTCTCTCTCTCTCTCTATATATATATATATATATATATATATATATATATATATATATATATATATATATATATATATATATATAGTCCGGCTACTATACTATCGATAGTATCAAGCATTTGGTGCTATCAAGTTTTCTACCCTTAGATCAATCTCTTTAATTATTTTTACTTGTTAGATTTTACTATTTTTCCAACAACCCATTAAACCCAAGGTGCCCACTATAATCTCAACCACATATCTTTTAATTCAACGGTTAAAAACTTAATAGCACCAATAACTTTGTACTATTAATAGTATTCCAGCCTAGCTATATATATATAGATGAATTAGTCAAAGGGATAAATCTAACGGTAGAAAACTTACAAGCACTAATTACTTGGTGCTTGTACAAGCATAGCAATCATACTCTCTCTCTCTCTCTCTCTCTCTCTATATATATATATATATATATATATATATATATATATATATAATACGTTTTTTGTGTTTTTAAAATTATAAAGTTTTTCATGTTTGTAAATTATTTTTGATGAGAGGACATTTGATTCGACGATCGACTCCTTTAGGCATATCTACGCTATTAGAACTATTTAGAAATTAAATTTTATAATTTTCAGCATCATTTACCAAGCGAACAATAAGTTTAAAAAATAACTATTTTAAACAATCCATATTAGGTAAAATTTTAATAAAAAATTATGTTTAATATCAAGAGTAAAATCAATACTTTCGATTTAAAATTTGGATCGTTTATCATTAATTTTTTACGAGATTTTTATTTTCAGCAATTTATTTTGGGACTATTGGTTCACTAGACAAACAACGTCAAAAAATTATAAAATTTGATTTCTAGATAATTTCAATATTATAGATTATGTCTAATGAAATCGATCGTCGAATTGAATATGTTATCATTAAAAATAATTTAAAAGTGCGAGAACTTCGTATTTTCAAAAGTATAGGAGGGTACCTCAAAACAAAATGGGTGGGTTCTTTCTCTATCTGAATTGTTGCAATTGTACTGGCAACAAACTACCAGTGATCAGTGAATGAAAGCAACCAAGCATCAGAAACACAAAATTAATAAAATGCTAATAATGGTTAAAACGCAATAAACCCCTGTTAATATCATGATTCACACAATATTGTCTTGTAAAAGGGAAATCCCCATGTAATTAACCTTCTCCATCTATGGCCATTTTTTGAAATTGCTGTAAACATATATTGCTCAGTTAAGTTATAATTTTTTTGATTATATGAAAATGTGGTGCTTTTAAAAGCATCAAACATTTTGTGCTATTAATTTTTTTTATCATTAAATCTATTTTTTTGACCAATTCCACATCCTAGATCATATTATTCTACCAATGTAGAGTACCGGAATTTTGTAGAGTGCACCGACCTCGCGAGATGGCGTGGTGCGGAGAAATCGCCGAGGGCGTGTTCCAATTGTGTTTACAGATGAGTTCGGGACGATTTGTTTATTTATTCAGATGTTCAGTTGATTTTTGTAGCTATTGGTTTTAGTTCTATTTTAGCTCTGATACATCTTTTGTAGGGTAGACGCTTCGTATGTGCGGCAGTTTTCGTACAGATGACGAATCTGTTGGCGAGTCCGGGTCGCAGTTTCGACCCCGAAACGTGACAACCAATCACCTACTAAACCTAAAAAATTACTATTATCTTAACCCTACAAATTTTCATCCAACCATCGAAAACTCACAAATATTAATAACTTAATACTTTTAAATATATATAAGCTCAATTATTGTGTTTTTTAATCCTTCTTCCCTGTTCTCCGCCTCATGATGTAAATGTAAACGGATTGAAATTGACGGAGCTCCGATGCTAATGTGGTGGTAGGTGGGAGTCAAAATAAAAAAAAAAACAATCTATCTGTACTAATCTGCTAAGAAAATAGAGTGGAATGTTAGGATCCTTTTATTTTCGTTAAGTGAAAATAAAAAATAAGATAAAAGATAATCCGTTAAGTTTGCGCCAACCCGTCAATAAAAAGTTAGGTGGGGGAACCCTTTCTACCTCCAGATCCGCTTCGTTTGTATTCCTAATTTGTTTCGAACATACCAAACTAATGGGCTACCCTAATGGAGCCCACACAATTATTGGGCCTTTGTTGGCCAACCACATCATCTTGGACCTACCTTGTCCCTCACTTGAATAGTGGGCCTGCAGTGCACCTGGAGTTTTCACTTTTTAGGTGAGGTTTGGTTGTAGAAGAAGAGACCAGAAAAAAGAAGAGACCTGGAAAAGAAATTTTTTGAAACCTTGTTTTGTTACTTGTGTTGTTTTGTTAGTTTTGTTGCTTTGTTGTTGTTTTTTTTGTTTTTTTGTTTTTTGAAATAAAGTTTCCACAAGAAAGGTATATGTTTGAGAAAGGTTTTTTTTATTTTTTATTTTATTTTATTTTATTTACTTTTTTTGATTTTTTTTTTTTAAATTGTTATCTTTTGCCTAGTCTGGATATATCGTAAGCTAATTATGACAATAATATAAAAATTTGTTAGCCGGTATAGCTAATTATACAAAATTTATTCAAGAAATATGTAAATCTGCATTTCTTCGAAAGTATTTTTATTATTTTTTTTTGCAATAAAAAATAAATTAAAAACTGAAAATTTGACTCTCTTGTTGGATAAGATTTGTTGGTATAACGCATTAGCCATGCCCCATGGCTAAAATGTACGAAAAAAAAATATTTTATTTATTTTTGTATATAATAATTTGTTGCTCATATATCAAATTAGTTGTAATACAAGTCCAGTTTAAAGCCCATTCTGAGCCTAAGTACTTGGCCCAGCCCACGTAAACCTCAGGTGCGACTCACATGTGAAATCGCAAAACCGAAAACGAACCCCATCCACCAAAACCCTAACCCTAATCTCCCCCGAACACGACCTCACCCTTCGACCCCTCCTCCTCGTCAATGGCGAAGAAGCGCAAGCCCGAGCCTGAGGCCGATCCCTCCTCCGCCGAGGAAGAGGAAGAGGAAGAGGAAGAAGAAGAGGTCGAAGAGGAGGAACAAGAAGTATACGAAGAGGAATCCACGGAAGAGTACGACGACGATGAAGACGAAGACGAAGAGGACGAAGCTAACCCCAAGAAGGAAGAGAACGGCGCGGCGGCGGCGGCGGAGGAGGAGAGGATCAACCCCTCGGATCGGGACTCCGTGCGGAAGCTGCTGGAGCCCTTCGGGAAGGACCAGCTCGTGGAGCTCCTCACAGAGGCGGCGTCGAAGAGCCCCTCCCTCCTCTCCCGCATCTCCACCTCCGCCGACGCCGACCCCGTCCACCGCAACATCTTCGTCCACGGCCTCGGCTGGGACTCCACCGCCGACGCGCTCACCGCCGCGTTCGCCCCCTTCGGCGAGATCGAGGAGTGCAAGGTCGTCTCCGACCGCGCCACGGGCCGCTGCAAGGGCTACGGCTTCGTCCGCTTCAAGACCCGCGCCGCCGCCAAGCGCGCCCTCAAGGAGCCCCAGAAGCGCATCGGCAACCGCACGACCTCGTGCCAGCTTGCGTCTTTCGGCCCCCCCGGCTCCCAGGGGGCCGCCCCTGAGGCCACGGGGCGGAAGCTTTTCGTCAGCAACATCCCCACCCACGCCGCCCCTGACCGCCTCCGCGCATTTTTCCAGCAATTCGGTGAGATCGAGGAGGGGCCTGTCGGCGTGGACCGCGCCACTGGGCGGCTGCGGGGATTTGCTATCTTTGTTTACAAGACTGTCGACGGGTGCCGCAAGGCGCTCGAAGAGCCCAAGAAGATATTCGATGGGTGCGAGCTGCAATGCCAGAGGGCGCTCGAGGGGCTAAAGCCGAAGACTGCTGCGGGCCCCACCACCCCATCAACCCCCCCTGTCTCTGCGGCGCAGGCGCCCCTGCAGCCAAATGACTTGGCCCTTCAGTCATGGCTTGGCTATAATCAGATGGCTGGCTTGGTAGGCCAGGGTCTTTTTGGGCAGAATGCAGGTGTTGGGCTGCTGAGTCCGGCAGTTGCAGGGGCGGCGGCCGCCCCAGGGGTTTCTCCATCTTTGAGTGTGAGTGGGGCAATGCAGCCGCTTTATGGAGTCGGGGTAGGGCTAGGCGGAGGGGGTGGGTTCGGGATCAATAGTATAAGTCCCAGTGCTATTGCTAGCTATGGATCTCAAGCTGCTTTGCAAGGCTTTGGGGCTTACCAAAACAATCAGCCGCATTCGGTGGGTTCTCTGAGGTCTCAATCTGGTATTGGATCAGGCGGTTCAAGCTTGCGACCTTACAATGGGCGCTAGGTAAGTGAGTTATGAGGGCTCAAGTTATTTTCTTTCTTGCCTAGTGTTAGTATACGCCGCTTCATTTGAACTATTAGAATGTCGGCAGGGTTGCATTTCACTACTAAAGATATATGCTTTGGAAATCAAAGTTTGGATAGATTCACAAGCTTAGACCAAATATTATACTGGTTAGTAGAAGTTGAGAATGTCTGTTCTTCTGTTCTTTTAGCTTTCATTGTATCTTTTTAGTGATTTCTTTTGATGGTTCAAAAATCTTTTGCTTATTGCACCAACCTACTTATCATTAAACCTAACTTGTTTGTAGGACTTGGAATCAATTTCAAGTTGTTAGATGTTTGCCATAGAAGCCGACCCAACCGACACATGTATTCATTATAGGATATAAATTTGTATTTGCCTTGTTTACATTATGAATGTTATTGGGTTTTTATTTCTATTTATATTGTGTATGTGTCCATGAATTGTCCAAAAAATTAATAAGATGATAATACGTATTCTCAAGTGTTGAAAATTCGAGACATGCATCATTGGTAATTAATTTCTAAATACTCCCAATTGATGGATTATCACGTGGATAGTGATTGATCTGGTGAGATTGATGCACATGTCGCTTTCTTCTTAGGACTTGCTTGGATACACAGTAAAAAATTGTCATAGAGTTTATAAATTGTTGTTTTGGTCTAAATGAAATAGGGAATTCTGTAAATTTAAAAAATTTTACGGTTTCAAATTTTAAACTGTTTGGATGCATATTGTACAATTCCACAAAATTTCTTTCAATTTAAAATTTTAAAAAATAAAAAGAAAAATATTAATTTTATATTTTAAAATTTTAAAATTAAAAATTTCATAATTTGAAATTAAAAGTTAAAAATTTGAAATTTGAAATCTAAAATTTCAAATTGAAAATTTGAAAAATAAAATCTAAATTTAAATTTTAAAATTTGAAATTTAAAATTCTAAATTGTAAAATTAAAATTTATTATTTTAAAATTAAATTTATTATTTTAAAATAATAAATTTTAATGTTTAAAATTAAAATCAATGCTATAAAATTTAAATTTTAAAATTTTAATTTTTAATTTTATAAATTTGAAATTTGAAATTTGAAATTTAAAATTTGAATATACATTCAAGTTTTAAAATTTTAAAATTAAATTTCAAAATTGAAAATTTGAAATTTGAAATTTGAAATTTGAAATTTAAATCATAATTTTTAAATTTAAAATTTGAAAATTAAAATTTTTAAATTTACATTCTTAAATTTATTTTTTTTTTGTTGAAAGTTTAAATTTGAAATTTTAAAATTTAAAGTTTAAAATTTGTCATATCTTGGAGGTGAGGGAGCCCATGAATTGTGGAAATTATTATTTTTTGGTTAGAATGGATTTTTACTTTACCCTATTTTTTAGGGTATAGTATAACTATGCTCTAAAAAAAAATTGTATTTTGAACCATCCAAACACTTCATAGTTAAAATTTTCAATGGATATAGTATAGTTTAACTATGCTCTATTTTTTGGTGCATCCAAACGGGCCCTTAGGGTAGACCAGTCTCGAGTTAACAGTGTGGGGACACTGGAGCGAATGTGCATATGGTTGTTACTTGTTAGAGAGCTAGGATATCGAGCGTGACCAACATGAAAAGTCACTTGGATGTCTACTCGTTAGTGACTTACTCGATGTTGCAGTAATGTGACTGGTCCTTTGGCATGCAGTGCCTTGGCTATTTATAATGGGATTGTTATAGTTTGACTGTATATACACTTAGTCCCTAGACATTTGGGTCCTTACGGTGAATGTTGGCTGCAGTAGATTCGCTGTTGGAATAGGGTGTACACTTATATGGAATCTATTGCCCTTGGTTGATAAAGGAGTTAGTCCTATGTTGTGACGCTCCATCTTCCTAGAGGGTTACCCATCCTAGGACTACTCTAGTCCTAGCATGCTTAACTCTTTTAACCTCTTAAGGTTAGTTACCATCCAAAATGTTATAGCCGAGTTAAAAGGTTTAGAGAGTTAAACGTGCTAGGGCTAGAGTAGTCCTACGATGGGTGACCCTCGGGGAAGTTGGGGTGTCACAATTGGTTTCAGAGCCAATCACCAGCCAAAAATGTGAGATGAGTCTCGACTGAGTCAGGATTATATAGCGGACAAGCACGGTTCCCTGGCTAATGACCATTGTGGGAGGAGCATGGCTCCCTACAAGGTCGGTTAAGGCTAGCGAGATGAGTCTCTCATCGCTTGGTGCTTGTGAGTGTTCCTGAGCCTAAGCCTGACGAGAACGTCAGGGCTTAAAAGGGGGAGGAATGTAACTCTCCCAAGGATTTAAAATAATCCTATATATAAGATATAATAAGGCTAAAACCTCTTAACACAGCTATAACATATTGGGCGGTAGTTAGGCCCAAGAGGTTAAGAGGGTTAAGCGTGCTAGAATTAGGGTAGTTCTAGGATGGGTGACATCATGGAAAGTTTGGGCGTCACATATGTGATTTATGGACTGAGTTTGGAAGATCTTGGCCAGAACAGAGTAAATAATGGAAAGGTTTTTGATATTAGAAACTTGAGTCGAATAAATTTAACATATAACAGATGATGGGGTTTGACTAGCTATTCCATGACCTCTATTTAGTCGGGATTCATGGTAGAAGAATTGTATCACACGTTGACTGCACCTAGAGGTTCAGTATTCTATTCTACTAGAATGCTACTACATGCTGTTAGGCGTCACTGGTAGATTGTGGAACTCACGAGAGTTATCTGGATGATCAATGATTTTTATTGGGCCGAGTTGGAATTATTTCGACCCAATAAAAAGAGCTTCAGTGATATTATTGATGGTGATCACAATATATCTCACTACTGGATAGAATAGAACCTATGTGGTCACATGCATAAGAGGTTGTAATTGATCGGATAGTTGGATTGTGATTTTTGAATCGTTGGAGGGCCTAATTGTCAATATGCTGATAATTGGACTAATTTGTAATTATTACAAATTAGTAATATTAAAGTAGAAATGTTGCAAGAGAGGGACTTATTAACAATTAGTGAGTTGTGAGAGGACTTATGTGCAAATGTTGTATTATTAATTTGATTTGATCATATTAGGATTGAGTTCGAGTCGAATTAAATTGGAATTTAATCGATCAAACTGATTAGGGATAAGATAAACTTAACTCTAATATTATTCTTATCCTTAATGATTATAAAAAGGAATTATATCCCTTTTTATATGTACGTGAGTTTTTAGAAAATCTGAGCTGTCACCTTTTTCCTTCTCTCTTTTTTAAAGATCCATTAGCAGAAAGATTTTCTCTGCAAGGGAGCTAGCACCTCAGTGAGGACTTCGATTAGATTAGCAACCTCGTGTGAATACCTGTAAAGGCCGGACGCGTGTGCGGCTTCAAGAGAACTAAATGTCACGATCATCGGATTGCGGTGTAGATCTATCCGCGCAAAGGTGAAGATCATATATTCCTTTTTCTCTTTTAATCTTCAATATATGAGGGATCCTGTTTTGCATGATTTTTGAGATTAGATCTCGAGTTTTAAAATCAAATTTTGTTTGATTTTCTTTTTTCGTTACGTTTTCATCGTACGCAAAAAATCTAACACAAGTTCGGTCTACATTATTCATGAGGTTGATGCTGACATGTTGCTAGATTCCACTGAATTGCTTCTTGAGGATGGTGCAGATCTTATATGCCAACTGTATGTACAATGCATTGCTTCTTGAGGATGGTGCAGATCGTATATGTGAACTGTATGTACAATGCATTCCAATACTGGAACTACTGTGGTTTCACACAGTTCTAACAAAAGTATGATCATCGATTTTGGTTGAAGAGTAAAAATTAACAGTAATTTAAGTATCTTGGCTGAAGAAATTTTTATACGTGAAAAACTGCTATGTGTGTTGCTTATGTCAAAATCAGGGGTGAGCACTATTCAATTAAAACCAAATTATTGAACTGAACCAACTTAATTCGGCCAATAATGTTTGGTTTGATCGGTTTTTCAGTTCAAACTGTTTGGTTTGACCTAAAATTTGGTTTTTGTTGTTCGGTTTAGGTGTGTAAATTGAAATCTGATCCAACTGAATTAACCAATTAGGTCAAGATATTTGCATAGCAGCCCTTTTTTGTTATTATAATCCTTGGATCAAAATATTTTAAAAAGTAAACTAAAATTTTCTATTTAACCTAACAAAACTTTTGTTATTATTTCCTCTTAATTCCTTTAATATAAAATAAATTTGAATATAAATGATTTGAATTTCTTAAACCAGCAAATCTAAATTGTTGGCTATATACTAATCTTGAAGGCCCAACTTAAAAAGGCCCAAACTGACGACATTGACCGAACCGAATATAAAAATTTTGATTCGTTCGTTTTTGGTTTGGAGTAGTAGTTTGGTCGGTTCGGTTTAGAAAACCATAAAGTGAAAAATTTTGGTTCGGTCTACCATTCTACTAAAAATTGACTGAAACGATTGAATGATCTCCCCTCTTGTCATATAGTGTTGTCAATGAGTCGAATACGAGTGAGCTGGGGCCAGCTCGTGTTTGTTCATTTATTAAACGAGCCGAACACGAGCCGGCTCATTAAAATATCAAGCTGAAAAATCTAGCTTGTGTTCAACTCGTTTATTGACGAGTCGAACATGAGCTGACTCGCAAACTGCAAGTTAGATTGTCAGGCTTACTATCGGGTGAAAAGTTGAAAGAAAATTAGAAAATTTATACTGTGTATATATATATAGAGTCCGGCTACTATACTATTAATAGTACCAAGTTATTGGTGCTATCAAATTTTCTACCCTTAGATCAACCCCTTTGATTATTTTTACCCGTTAGATTTTACTATTTTCCCAACCACCTATTAAACCCAAGGGGCCTACTATCATCTCAACCGCACATTTTTTAATCAAAGGGTTAAAAAACTTAATAGCACCAATGACTTGGTACTATTAATCGTATTCCAGCCTAGCTCTCTCTCTCTCTCTCTCTCTCTCTCTCTCTCTCTCTCTATATATATATATATATATATATATATATATATATATATATATATATATATATATATATATATATATATATATTCGAGCCATATCGAACACGAGTGAGCTGACTCCAGCTCATATTCGGCTCGTTAAGATTTCGAGTTGAAAAATTTCGAGTTGAAAAATTCAGCTCGTGTTCGGGTTGTTTATTAAACGAGCCGATTGATCTCGAGTCCAGTTCGAGCGGAACACGAGCTGGCTCACGAACAGCGAGCTGGATGGCCGCCCCTAATGTCATGCATGCATTGGTGGTGAAGATGGTACCTATTAAGGCTCTGTAGCAATATTTTCTGTCCGGTTTAAATAATAGTCTCAAGTTTACTTTTGACTTGGTATGTTAGAGAGCGCCTAATTATCTCCATGTTTGAAATGGAAACACGGAGGTATTATCTCTCTCAACGAGAATTCTCCAACTATAATTTCTTCTTTCTCTACTAATTTGGGGATAGTTGTTCTAATCAAACTAGGTTATTCAAAGACAGTGGGGATGATTTATGTTTTCTATTTGTTATTTCAATATTGGCAGCGTTAGATTTGCAATTTCTTAAGTTTTCGGGGACATGTTAGTAATTAACCCTCTTAAAAAAAACCTCCTTTCTAGGAGAGACTTAGATTTACAGTTCTTTTGTTTGGTTTTGAATTATGTACACTGCCATATACTGCGCTACTAAAATAATTTCTCTTTCTCTTTAAAAACATCTTTTCCTGGTTGGTGCTGAAGAGATGACAAGATTAGTGCATCAACCGCTCTTCAGTCCTTATCATGTCCACAAAAAAATTTCGTACAAAAGAATCAATCAATGAACAACAAAATGTTGCTTAAAAAATGCATAATTGTGTGTGCGAGTGGATGCTCTTTTGTGCTCATGTTGCATGCGTGTGTTCCTCCATATATTCTTGTGCAACCTTTTGTTGATTTACTGATTTACTCGTTGTGGATTGTTTAAAGAAAGTAGCAGAGTTTCACTATTAGGATCTGAAATAAATAGTTGTGTATATGGAAATAGATTTATGAAAGAATGCATATTCATGGAAATGCAATGGACCATGCATTCTTTTGGTAGTTGGTTGGAGAATCTTTTCTTGAAGAGAATCGATAGGAGATATCTTTGACAACAAGTGGTTGTCATGGTTTCTTCCCAGTATAAAGTAGGAAAATTACCTGCTTTTGAGTGGAAGGATATGAACTCTAAGATTAGTTTCAATTTTTTTTTCCCCTACTCACTAGGTTGTTACTAATCATCATGCAATATCTTTTCTTCCGATTCATGATTCTGAGACATCGCTATACTTTTGTCCAGACTTGAGCTTGGAGGAGGGAAAGCACAACTTGCTCATAATATTGTAACGTGTTTTGCTATTCTCAACTTATCTGCTACATAATTCTACTTTGTCAAAGATTGTAAATTGTGCTGAAGCCCACCTATTTTGAGGGGCCCTGATTTATGGCTTATAAGTATGATAAATTTGTTTGTACCATACTTTGAAATTTGAATTCATCTTTCTAAGCAGTGATTGGCATTGGAAGAAGCATGCTCTTTGATTTTGTATAACAGGCTTTTTAATATTGTCGCCTATAACTTACACGCTTACACGGGCAATCTATGCGGATAAGATGCATATCTCTTGGTGCTTTTGTATCAGCTACATCATTTTGCCCAAACTTCATATTATGATTTTTAGCTTCACTAACAGTCCTACCTTCATATTGTCCAATTGTTGGCTTTCTTGACTGCTCAAACCTTCTGCTGCCAGTTATTAGATTTATCAACTGCTCGGCTATTGTTTATTAACTTTGCCAATTTCTAAATCCTCATGCTGTGTCGTATTGGCTTTGGCTTTAGCAACTGCTTATTACCCTTGCATATTCTTAAATTTCTGCTTCTACTAGTTAGCTCTTCATGCTATTTAGTATCAAGTATCACTTTCATCAATTGCTCATCTCTTCATGTTATTAGGTATTGAGGTCTCTGACTGTTCAACTATTGATGATGCTGAGTATCAGTTTCACCTACTATTCATCTTGAACGGCGGGGATTATCCTGTATCATTATTCATTAATATCTTAGTTCTTGTTATGCTCTGTGGTTGTTAGTTATAATAATTTTTTAATCACAATGTTCTGAGTTGTTTACTTGTGTACATACTATGATAAAATGTATAGTGACCCTCCAAAGTGGCAGCATAAACCTTGATCCCTCCTACCTCATGCGAAAGCTGTTTGGCTTGCCATCTTCTTTCAAGTTGGCTTCACCAGGTACATGTGAAAATCGCCATATAGTTTCCTAGCCTTTTTGCCTGTGACTTGCAAGGGTTTGCTTTCTGTAGTTTTGCTTCGATTTTTATATACCTTTTTGTAAAGCTTGCCAAGCCGTAGTTCTCTCCGTGCAGAGAAATTATCATCTGAACCTGTTCCACCGCTTCAACCGTAGATGCTTGGCAATTTAACCTTTCATTCTCACTTATTTTAATCATCACCTTTATAATCTCAGAAATAATTAAGAGTAAAATTTACTAGGTGGTGATGATTTCAAGAACTGATGAAGGATACATGCTTGGATGTTCCACAGCTGACAAGGTGAACCACGCTTTTGGAAATAATTTCCAGAAGTGATATTAATTAATTTATGTTTACTAGGGCAAATCAAATTCATTGAATTTGCTGAAAGTTCGTAAATACATAAAAAGTATAGATTGATTGAACCTATATGTTAGTAGTAAGTTTGGATTTGATATATGATCATGCAATAAAACCTCCAAGTGGCCTTTTCTTATTCATTTTGGATCTGATAATATCATCATCCGAATTTTTTGGCTGCATGATTGGCGAGCATTTTGAGGAACATGTAGCGGTACTCTTTTGGGAATGGAGTATTGTTATATGTCTCCACATATGCCATACTTACGAGGTGTTGATGTGTTGGTATACATGATATGAAGGGTTCTAATTTGTTTATAGACACCAAGATGCCACTTGAATCTATCAAACACATTAATAACATTAAAGGGAACATTTTATGGGGACCCAAAGCATTTCCTTTTGGGAATCTGTAGAGCAAGCTGAAAGAAATGGGGAGGGACTAGCAATTTGCAGCAAAAACTACCTTACCATGTAATTTAAAACAAGCCCAGCCACTAACATTTCTCTTGCTTTATTGATTTATTATCCAAATAAAAATCCACTTTGTCGTTTGTGCATGGGAACAGTGCATTTGTGATCTTGTTTCATAATACATAATATTTTGGTCAGCGACTGTGCTACTTTGCGGGCGAATAAAGGTATGTCTTTCTTTTCTCTTTTTTGGCTAAATCAAAGTCCTTTCCATTTTTTGCTACCATGGTGTTATCCTAGTAAGCACCACTATAAGGATTCGTACTATTTCTATTGTGTAATTATTTTTTTATGGTTCCATTTCAAGCGTGCTACATCTGCTTCTATTCATGGTTTGATAGAATTTAGATTTTGGCTTAACTATATGCAATTTTTTAAAATATTTCCAACGTGCGAATGGTTATGTCAATTGTTTGAGCATCAGATTTACCTCAAGAGGATTGTGTGCCTATTTTTACACATTTTATTATGCTTCATGGTCTCTTCATTCTTCATAATTTCATGTAATGTACTTATCTTAGTACTACTATAAGATAGATCAAAACCTTCTTTAGGATCCTCCGAATTGGTGATGGTGGTTTTGAAAAGGGTAAAAACCATGTTCTTGCTGCAGTTAACAATTGTCCAAGATGTGCTTTTTCTCTGACACCCATGCTTTTGGGAGAAATCTCATTGGTAGAGAGAGTTTACTTGAGACTTTAATCAGGTAAAGCTCCAGTACTACACATAGAAAAGCTGGGAAAAGGTGATGGGCTTTATTCTTAACGACTCACACACACATAATCACTCTCTCACTTTTAGAGAAAATAAGAATGCACCCACTGAACATCAATTGTGGATAAAAGTGGGTGCTCTTCTTTAGGTCATTTGGATTGGATGCATCACAATTCTAAACATCTCCCAGGTTTTTTTTTTTTTTTTTTTTTTTTTTGTTTATTAGTTTCCTTTTTCCCTGCAATTTAGTGTTTTATTTGAACTCAATTCTCTTCTCAACTCCAAATCCCAGCACATGCATTTTACTACTACATTATCTTTGGTTGAGTTACTTACTGAACATGTAGCAGTTGTATTTGCGTCTGACTCAGTTTAGTATTTTATGTAGTCAGAGAGCAATGCAACTGCAATTTTATTGTTAAGTTGTTTGTACTTGAAAATTATATTTGCAAATTTTATTATCTGCTTGTGGGATGATAAAGTTACTTTACCTTGCCCTTGCCTTGCACACATCAATGCATCACAAATTTATTTTCTTTTCATCAAATATCACTCTTTCTCAACAAGCTGCTATTATGTTGAGTAATTTTAAAATAAAGTGAAGGTAATTTTAAAATATTGTGAATGCATTAAATTTTTAAACAGAAATCAAAAAAATGCCAAATGTCACAACACCTTGGATTCTTGAGTTTTTTTAATGGAAAATGCTATGTGTACACCCCTTTCGGAGTGTACATCATACACCCCACCCATCTAAGGGTGGGGGTGTGATGATGGGTCACTCGATGTGACCCGTAAAAAATATCGTCCCCATTAAAATGGTGGAGGTGTATGATGTACACCCCTTCGGGGTGTACATGTAGCATTGCTCTTTTTTAATTGTCTATTTTTTTTTTTGTTTGTGGTGGTAACTTTGATTTGACAACTACTACTATTGGAGTGCGCCACGTGTCATAACCCAAAGCAAACTTATATTTATTATGATTATGATGATGATGATGCTTAGATGAGCCAATGTTTCTTTATTAAGAATTAATGAGTAATTACTTTAGATTAATAAATAATTATTCAGCTTAATTAGGGCTCATTGTCCCAGGATTCTCAACTAGGAATCATCATTAGTGCACCCTAAGTGGGAGTTATGTGATTGTCACACCTCACATGCCTGATGAGGAAATGCACAAAGTGTTCAATAAATGAATGGTTAATAAATGAATAAAGTTAAACTTTGTAATTAAATTAACATTAACTACTGTAAAGAAACAACATTATCTTTGGTTAAAATATGTTTTCGGATTGCTTGAACTTTTGGTAACATAATGTTGCTCATGTGGTAAGCAGGAGTATTAAATATATATATTTCAATCGAAAATATTTTACAGTGGCATCTTGAAACTTTAATTTGTGCCTGTTGATAAGATTTTAGAAACCACAAAAGCCTGAAGAATAATGAGAAAAAATAAAAAGCACAATATTATTTATTCCACTTTTGACTTAGCTACTGCACTTAGAAAATTTTGGTACACTAAGCAGAGATGCTTAGGCTGCATTTGGTTCTGGTTTGGGTATAAGTGAAAATTAGTAATTTCTGGAATATGTATAAGTTCAGGTAAAAAAATAGGAATTAAAGTAATCTTGCCTTTGGTTGAGTATAAAAGTTGTATCAGGAATAAGAAAAATTAGTGTCTGGTAAATTAAAAAGGAATAATAAGAATAGAGGGGATTAAAATTTTAATTTAAGATAAAAATTTTATTGATATGATTTTAAATATTTAATTTAAAATATTTATTAAAAAAATTATTAAAATTTATATTTTACTTATATATATATATATATATATTAAATTTATAATTTTTTTTTTAGTTTTTAAAAATTTTTAAATTTTTAAAAATTTAAAAATTTGTATATAAAAATAGGTATAAATTTAAAAATATCAGGTTATTTTAAAAATCGGGTGGAGAACCATTGTTATTTTAAGAAAAGGTATATACAAATGTTCCCTCCAATACTGAATTATTCCGGAATAATTCGATATCTGTGTCCCCAGCTATTTCCTCCCTTCCAATTTTTTGTTTAGGTATAAAAGGGAGAATAAGTCTCTTATCCCCATTATATTTATTACCGAACAAGGTCTTAATTAGAGTTTTGAATTATCAATTATTAAATTAATCTTCAGCTAAAGGACATCCTCAGCCAATCGCTTCGCCTGCACGAAAGCGATTATTATCATTAATTAGTTGTGAGAGATAAACTTAAGTAATCAAACCCATCACATCATCAAAATCAGTGGAAAACAAAAACTTTTGTTTTTAAAACTACATCAAAGTTTAGCCCTTCTAACTTGATACCAGCTTCAAGCTTTTGGTTGATGCTCGTTAAAACTGCAACTCATTATGATTTGTAAGATCTGTGTTGGGTTTTTACCCAGAAAAGGTGTGGTTGATGAGAATGAAAGAGTTCAATTTTGCTGTTTATTTCATAGAAAATAAATAATGTAAAAATTAAAAATATAAGACACAAGTTAATACTTTATTTTTATGATTAAAAATCACTTCGAATTCAAGATTGAGCTTAAAGTGAGCAAACACTTTAAAAATTTTTATGAATTGAATATTCAACTTAAAACTTGGAAACCAAAGTGAAATTTAAACAAGATTTTGGCGACTTGTCGTGCTATTTAATTATCCATAGTCTAAGAACTTTATCTTGTTAATTTGATACGAAATTTATATTTTGTGTTAACATTAATAATATAGTATTATAAATTGTATGATTAGTGTTTGTCATTGTCCTCCAATGCGTATGCTCTATCGTTTTCAAATTATTTACAACTCTTTGTGTAGCACCAATTGGTGAATTTTGAGCTTTGGGTTAAAAAATTCCTCTTAATTAATGATTTGCTCCAAATTAAGAACCTCTAATTAACCATTAAAATTAAATTAAAGAACATTTTTGAGTTATTTAGTGGATAATAATAGTGGATGGTGACAGTGGTGATAATAATAGTGAATAAATAATATTTTTGAGTTGTTATACTATTATTATTGCATACATGCCATAAAGATAGTGTAATTTTTTTTTTAAAAAAAAACTGAGATTTTTGCTATTTTGGATAATTTTTGGGTACATATCCTAGAGTTTTAGAACACGATAGTTTATTGTTCAAAATAAAATGTTTTCACTATAAAATAAAAAAGAGATTCTAGTTAATATCATAGCAAATTGATAAAACAGAGTTTATGTGTATTATAACATATCAATTTTAAAATAAAAAAAAAAGCTACGTAGAATTTTCAGAGTACTTTCCCAACATGCGCTTACTTTATAAACTTTTACCTTTTTTCTCATCTGATTACTCATTGAATAACTCCAAAAACTTTAATATCATTATCATACACATCGGAATAACTCCAGAAACTTTAATATCATTATCATATATATATATATATATATATATATATATATATATATATAAAAGCTAGAATACTATCGATAGCAGCAAGTAATTGGTGCTATCAAATTTTCTGCCGTTGGATGAAAAGATATGCGGTTGGGATTATAGTGGTTCCCTAAAATTTTTACTATTCAACCAACCACCTAGTAAACCCTAGGGCTCCGGATACAAGAACTAGGGGGATATCCCCCTTTGTACCCAAACAACAAAAAGCTGCTTGGAACAGCTGTTCCACCTAATCCCGGGATTAGGAGAGAATAACTGTTCTAAGCAGCAGGTGGAACAACTCAGTTGTTCCACCTCAGTTGTTCCACCTCAGCAGGTGGACCTGCAGATTTTTTTTTTTAATTAATTAATTTTATTTTAAATTATAAGTTATTTAAATTTATAAAATTTAAAATTTATTTTATTATTTTATAAAAATTTAATTCCCTTTATTTTTTTTATTCTTTTTTAATTTACCAAACACAATTTTCTTTATACCCGGTATAACTCTTATACACACCCAAAGATAAATTAACATTAGTTCCTGCTAATATCATAACTTATATCTATCCCCGGTATAACTAAATTTTTCTTATACCCGAACCAAACGCAGCCTAGGGGACCACTATCATCTTAACCACACATTTTTTAATCCAAAGGCTAAAAACTTAATAGCACCAATGACTTGGTGCTATCGATAGTATTCTAGCCTAAATATATATATATATATATATATATATATATATATATATATATATATATATATATATATATATATATATATATATATATATATATATATATATATATAAAAGTTAGGCTGGAATATTATTAATAGTACCAAGTCATTGGTGCTATTAAATTTTTGGGGCAATTTCCTACATATTCCTAAAAATTTTCATGTTTTCAGATTTACCCCTCTTAGAAGGCTAATATTAAAACTATCCTTCTTACGTTCCAACTTATTTCTAAAATACCCCTGAAGTTAAACTCTGTTAGTGTACCGTTTGGAACTGCCGTTATCTGTGTGTAATTACTATTTTCCCCCTTCAAATATACCCTAAACCCTAAAACCCTAAACTCCTAAACCCTAAAACCCTAAACCCTAAACCCTAAACCCTAAAACCTAAAATCCTAAAAAACCCTAAACCCTAAACCCTAAAACCCTAAACCCTAAACTCTAGAACCCTAAAAAACCCTAAACCCTAAACCCTAAAACCATAAACCCTAAACCCTAAAACCCTAAAAAATCCTAAACCCTAAACCCTAAACCCTAAACCCGGGCAAAATAGGTATATCTGATAGTTTTCAACTCCGATTATTATTTAACTCTAGTTTAACCCTAGTTAATTTAACAAAGGGAAACGGTAGGGGTATTTTTTAATAACGATGGAACGTATGAAGGGTATATTAGAAAGAAAAAAAATAAGAGGGGTAAATCAGATATTTCTTCATATTTCAGGGGTACACAGGCAATTATCCCTAAGTTTTTAATTATTGGATTAACACATATGTGGTTGAGATGATAGTGGGCCCCTTGGGTTTAATAGGTGGTTGGAAAATAGTAAAATCTAACGGATAAAAATGATCAAAGAAATTAATCTAAGGGTAGAAAATTTGATAGCACCAATAAGTTGGTACTATTAATAGTATAGTAACCGGACTATATATATATATATATATATATATATATATATATATATATATATATATATAAAGTTTGGTTTTTTTGTATAAGTATCGAATAATTAGTGTTTGTAAGTTTTCTATTAGATCTATTCTTTTAATTAATTTTATCTCTTAAATCATTCTATTCCAAAAGCCCACTATAATTTTGTGTGTATAATATATTTTTTTATTCATAAATAATATTTTTGATTCGAGTATCCATATAATTAAATATAATTTAAAATATTAATACGTCGTTGTCTTGTTTACATTTGTAGTTATAAATTAAAAAAAATCTGTCAAATTATATAAATTAAATAAATTAAAAAATTAGATATTAAAATTAAAATTGATTAAAACTTAGACGGTTGAATCAAAATAATTTATAGTTCAAATAAATTTTATAAATTTTTATTTTTTTATAATTTAATTTATAATATATGAATAATAAATAAAAAATTATGTATGAAAACCCAAACCATTTCTTTTTAAAGATATCCTGGGGAGGGCCATGGGCCCTCCCATATAACCCCATTTAAATATCCAATTTAAGAATAAATTGTTTCTGATTCAAATTTTTTAAATTATTATAATTAATTCTAATCATTTATTTTAGTTGACTGTATATTAATATTTTGTTGATACGATAATAATATAATATTTTAATAATTTTTATGTTATTGATGACTGTACATTGATATTATTGTGACATATATTATTATTATTATTATTATTATATTAATAAAATTAAATTATAATTATTTAAAAAGTTTAAGTTCAGAAATTATAAAAATTTTAAAATTTGAGAAACAAAGTGTCAGGCGACTCAGAGTACCAAAAGTGCAAATTTGCCCTAATTTAATAAAAAAAAATAATTTTTGTATAATTCATTTGATGTGAATATTTTATATCCCATCCATTCTAGAATGAAAAAAATTTTACTCGTCATTTTTGAGAAAAATTTTACTCGTCATTTTGAAGTTACAAATGAGTGAATATTTATTCGGACATAATATAAGATATACATCCTAAATGTGCTGTATAGATAGCATTACTTTTTAATAAATAAATAAGTAAATCCACTATATATATGTCCTAGGTCTCTATTTGCCTAAAGAGTTAAATTAGTAGGTCCCTTTGAGTTGTTTTGGGTTCCCTGTTTGATTTTATGGAATCTAATCCCCTCTAATTGATAGGTATGATTTACAATTTTGCTGCTCTATTTCTATATTTGTGTTCATTTTATTTTATTTTATTATTATTATTATTATTTTTTAAATTTTCTGGTGGGTTAAGATTCCCTCTGCAGCACTTTTTTCTGTTTTACATCACCTGAAGCTAACAAGAAAAGAGGAAAGGAAATATCTATGGCACAGGATTTCATTCCCTGAGGTGTCTTTTTTTAGAGGAACACACTCTGCAAAACACCCAATTTGTGTGTGTATGTGTGTTTTTTTTTTTGAAATTTGTTTCCAATTTTCTGAGTATAGTTCTTGATTAATTTTATAGTTTTTAATTCTGCTTTCTAGAGATTTCTGGGGTAATCTGATTTGTTAGCTCACTTGTTTCTTACTTTTGTGATGGCTTCAATGATTGAATTTTATTGCAGGTTATGAAACTGTGTTCTGTAAAACTCTAGATTGTGTAGAAAAGTGTATATGTGATCTTTAGGTGGTGTTGGAGTTGGTTTAGGGTTTGATATAATTCAATGGGGACTCAGGCGGTGGCGGCGTCCCACGGCGGCGGTGGCGGTGGCGGTGGCGGTGGCGGTGGCGGTGGCGGTGGTCGGCAAAAGGCCCAGGGTTTACAGGGCATCTCTGCCCAATCCCCAATTTACGGATTCGACGAATTCCTCCACACTGCCATCCCTCCGTCGACCGTCGCCGGCGGTGCAGAAATGAGCTTAGAAGGCTTCCTTATGAAAGTCAGGGCCACCGCCGTCGACGGCGGTGGCGATAACGGGGGCAATTTGGGCCGAGGGGCCGTGTCGGGGGGCTATGTGGGACGTGCTGGGCCGGCACAACAATTGCCGGAGGCTGCTCCGCAGACTCTGACAAGGAAGAGAGGGGGGGCGGGGACAGTGGCGGCGGCGGTGGAGGAGGTGGCGGAGAAGACGGTCGAGAGGCGGCAGAAGAGGATGATCAAGAACAGGGAGTCCGCAGCTCGGTCGCGAGCTCGGAAGCAAGTATGAATGCTTTTGTCTATGATCACTTGTAATTGTTGCTAAATGGTACCACACAAATTATAGTTGTTTTGTTTGATTTGTTGAATCAGGCTTATACTAATGAGCTGGAGAACAAGGTTTCGCGCTTGGAAGAGGAAAATGAAATGCTCAAGAGGCAAAAGGTAGTATTTTTTTACGCAAAATCTCCCCCTCCCTCCCTCCCTCTCTGCTTTATAATAGTGCTAGATTTTCAACCTTCAGAAAAAAGTGAGTTTTAGACAAGTTCTATCTGGAAGATGAGATGTAACCATGTGGATACAGTTACATAGTTGCAAGTATTGGGTTTTGGTTCATAGCATTAAAAAGTTGTAATGAAATGTCCCTTTCTTTTCCTTTGCTTTTGGTCTTTCGGTTTCGGTTGAAGATGTCATTGTGGGCCTAATTGTATTGCAATTTCTGAGTGATCACTTGGTCACATAATAGTTATAAGTTGGAAAATCGTTGGAAACGCAAACTAGTAGCACTCTTGTTAGTAACTGGATAGTGTTCGAAGCTCTCGATAATACGAGTTCATGCATGTCTCAGTGTATTAGTGAAACTCACTTCGTTCACTCTCATAATATACTACTGCTTCGCTCTTGAAGTAGCCTTTTTGGCATCTTATATTTACTGCCTTTTTTTTTTTTTTTTTTTTTTTTTATCATGGAAGGATTTTGTTTGCGCATTAGTCTTTCTGCCACCTAACTGATGCTTTTTGTTCGTATCTTGATTTTAGATTCCGAAAATAGCAAATCTGTAATTCTAGCATTTGCGTAATACAAGAACATGTGGTAAAGAAATCACAAATACTATTGTGTGCAATTAGATACACTAGGACCTACAGGGATTTGCGCGTTTAATGTTTTGTCAAATGATGGATATGATCGGTCATTAAACAAAGGATGTTTTCCATATTGCTATTTGCACTGACTTTACCTAGTTGATATGATAAGTAAAGTAAGATATCAATTACCAGGGATACCTTCCTTCAGCATCGCAGTTTTTATTTACCGCAAAACTTCTCGTTCACTCAAAGTTATGATAAAAAGAGAAGGACATCGAAACCATTCACGAAGACTAATTATTCCAATGTTGGATTTGTGGTAACATATATTGCTGTTTTATTTAGCTGGAGACAAATGTAATAAACTAAGAGGCGAGTTTCTTGAGAAAACCTTGGATTTATTGGACTAGTCGGCATGGTGGCTACGGAAGTACTATAGAAGATAAAGAATATGTGCCCAGGTAGCTGATTAATTTGAGTAAGATCTTAATTTTCTCGGTGGTAAACTAGGTATAGTCGGTTCGACTATGATGTTCGAGGTTTCCCAAAAAATCCGGCCTTGATGCTGCTTCCGTATTACTACAATGACTGAGATCATCTGAAAGCTAAATTTGCCTTATCTTTTCTTATAATTTTATGTCTGGTCTTTTCCTTTAAGCAAATCTTTTTGCTCCTTTTGCATAATCGAGCATTCATGCATATTTAACAATGTAATGCAGGAGTTGGAGCCGGTAATCCACTTTGTACCGCAACCAGAACCAAAGCATCAGCTTCGAAGAACAAGTTCTGCCCTGTTCTGATCATGTTCATACTAACTTCATTTGTAGATTATTCATGGGGTTGTTCTTCTACTTTTGCATATTGTGTTGTAAGTTGTAACATTTGGTGATCTGTTGCTTTGAGCTCTTCCTCTATACTTTGCCGAGCTTGCTGCTGCTTCTGTATGTGCTTCTTTTTGACCCGCGCTTTGTTCAGCTGCATTGTAAATGTATCAGCTACTTTCTAGGAACTTTAGCATAGAATTTCTCATTTTCATCGTAAATTTCTTTCTTTGTTGGTGCCAGATTACTTGATTTTCTTCTTGTCTTATATCAGTGAGCTTTTCTTAAGAATCACAAATTCATCTTAGGGGTACTTGCACAGTACCTCCAAGTTCTCAGGGAAGATGAAAACTTACGCAAATGCTTCGGTGAAAAAGAAAAATGGCACGCAGGTAATCCGACAACGAACATCGAATTTGAATTTGCAGCAATTGGATGTGGTCATCTGCTGTTGCAGCATTGCAAGGTAGAATATGCAGTAATTCTGTAATTAGTGCCTGCAGTTACCATCAGGATAAAAGTCAGAAAGTTCATTCAGATAATGTGGTTATCTGATTGCAAGTTGTACAGACATTATATTTGCTGCTTTTGTAAATCATCTACAAAAGGAAAAGTGGTAAACTTTATCATGTTTTGACAATTTTTTTTGAAAATATTTAATAAATAAAAAAATAGTAAAGGTAGGAAAAACTTTTAAAAGTTTAGTTTAAAATGCCTGTTATTCAAACAAGGTTTGTACATTTTTACCTGCATTATTTTCTTGGTACAAATGTATGTATGTACCTAGGAAGTTTAAATATTTCAGGTTTCTTTTTACAAACCTTTAATTCTTGAGTATGTGACAGGCCCCTGTATATTTCACATTATTATTATCAAAATTTTAGACAATATGCATTTGGAATCACGCCTAAATTGGTCGCAGTTATAACTACAACATTTAAACAGTGTAACTTTCCTTAAAGAAATGGGAGAAATATAAATTTACCTCCTTAATAATTTATTATTATTATTATTATTTTCTACGGAAAGGGTAATCTCACCAATATATAAAATAGGTTTTAATTTCCTGCATGTACTGTAAATATATCGAATAATATATATATTTCTATAAAATTTAATTTTTTATATTTATATTTTCAAAAATGCTAAGTTGTTCATATATGTTCCTATCATAAATATCCACTAGAAAAATATAATTAATCATAAATTAAATATTTAATTTTAGTTAATAAGTGAGGTAAATTTATCTTTTTAAAATTTTTGAAGAGATTCTGTTAAAAAAATAAATAGTAAGATAACGGTAACAAATTAGATATATATATATATATATATATATATATATATATATATATATATATATATATATATATATATATATATAAACAACTTAAAATTTTGAAGAGATAAATATAGAAAGTTAAACTTTATAAGATATATCTTCTATATATTTATATGACATGTATAAAATTAAAACTATAAAATAAAGTTTTTTTGTTAATATACTTTCAATAACATGAAATTAAACAAAATATTTATTACTAGAACACTTTCTATTGCATTCAATAAAATTATATATATATATATATATATATATATATATATATATATATATATATATATAATTATAATTATTATATTTTGAATTAGTGGAATCAAACCGCGTAAGAGGTAAAAAACTCGAGGACTTGAAGCAGGGACGAAGTCAACAGTCAACACTACAGTGCTTAATGGTTGGTGGACCACACATCGCGACTTTACAAAGCAAATGCTTTGCGTTCATATTCCCTTTCCCCAAGGTCAACCCTAATGTCTATGATCAAATTTTGGTCAAAATTTTGACCAAACCAATCCCACAATGGCGAGTGGAATCCTCTCTTCCGTGCTCCGATTGGCCGACAAGCTATCGTCCTCCGTCCGGCGATCGCTCGCCGGCGCGGCCTCCTCCTCTTCCGACGCACCGCATGCCGTCGAAGACGATCTCAAGAAGCTCAAATGCACTCTCGACGCAATCCAATCGGTGCTTCGCGACGCCGAGA
The DNA here is from genome assembly GCA_029204045.2 of Tillandsia leiboldiana. Lineage (NCBI taxonomy): Eukaryota > Viridiplantae > Streptophyta > Magnoliopsida > Poales > Bromeliaceae > Tillandsia > Tillandsia leiboldiana. Next base: position 53,030,218 of record CM055061.1, read on the forward strand.
GGAGGGAGGTGCGCGAGGAGTCCGTCAAGCTCTGGCTGCAGGAGCTGAAGGGCGTCGCCTACGACGCCGACGACGTTCTCGACGAATTTGAATACGAGCTGCTCAGTTTCAGTCATCCCCAGAGCAAGCCCAGGCGCAAGAGAAAGCATGACGAGTTGCAAGAGCTCGCAATTCCCCCCTCTCCTCTCAACGACGCTTCTTTTCGACGTCGCGTGGTGCTCCGGATCAAGGAGATCAATCGGCGGCTCGACGCCATCGCGAGGGACCGCGCCAGGCTCCGGTTGACGGAATCGGACGGGCGTCGTCTGACGGAGAAAGTCGCGTGGGTCTCGACGAGCTCGCTTGCGCAGCCGTCGGAGATTTACGGCAGAGAGGACGACAGAAAGAAGCTAGTCGACTTGTTACTCTCCGCCGCCGACTACGACAGAAGCAATGTCTCGGTTGTTTCGATAGTCGGCATGGCCGGAGTCGGCAAGTCCACCTTAGCTCAACTAGTGTGCAGTGATCAAACAGTTTCTCAGCATTTTGATATGAAAGGGTGGGTAGGAGTGCACGAGAATTTTGACTCAAAGAGATTAATACAAGAGATTATCGACTCAATTACGAAGAGCCCGTGTGATCTTAACGAAATTGGTGCTTTAGAAGAGCATTTGAAGGAGAGATTGCAGGGAAAGAGATTCTTGCTTGTGCTAGATGATGTTTGGAATGAGGAGCAAGTGTTGTGGGAGAGGCTCAGATTGGCCTTATCTTCGGGCACCGAAGGGAGTAGAGTTCTTGTCACTACCAGGATCGAACCGGTCGCCCGAATCATGCAATCGGCCGCGGCGATCGAGCTGAACTGCTTGTCGGAAAAGGATTGCCGGTCGTTGTTCGAAAGATGGGCATTCGACGGTCGCGATCCGAATGCGAACCCGGTCTTAGTTGAGATTGGCAGAAGCATCTCATTGAAGTGCAGAGGCTTGCCTTTGGCTGCGAGGGTGATGGGCGGGCTTTTACGATTTGAAACCGACGAAGAGAGTTGGACCGATCTCTTACAGAGTGATGTTTGGGATCTCGGCGAGACCGAGAACACGATTTTACCGGTTTTAAAGCTAAGTTACCAGCACTTACCGGTGCACTTAAGGCGGTGTTTCGTTCACTGCGTGGTGTTTCCGAAGGGATTTGTGTTCAAGAAGGACCCTTTAGTTAGGCAATGGATGGTTCAGGGATTCATTCAAGCAGCTGAAGACGACGACAAAGCGCCGGAGGATGTCGCAAGCGAGTACTTCGATGAGTTGGTGTCGAGGTCATTCTTTCAGTACTCGCTGCTCGAATTCGGCGAAGAAGAGAAGTTTCTGATGCACGATCTCCTTCACGATTTGGCACGGTACATTTCGGGCGAAGAGTGTGTAGTAACTGAGAATTCCGATCTCCGAGATCTCTCTGTAGAAACTCGACACCTATCTCTGACTCCCTACGGCTCGAACGTAAACATGGAGTTCAAATCTGCGGCGAAAGAAGTTCCTCTGCGCTCGCTGCAGCTCGTTTACGCACTTCCATACTTTTACGGAGGAGCTGCAATGTTGGGCTTCAATCTCGTGCGAATTAAGCTTCCCGCCGATTTCTTTTCGAAATTTTTACGCTTAAGAACACTGGATTTGGCCTACACTGCAATAGAGGAACTCCCAGAGTCAGTGAGCAATTTGAAGCACCTCAGATACCTCAGTCTCAGAAACACTAAGATCCGAAAACTCCCCGAATCCTTATGTAAATTGTGGTACCTCCAAACACTCGATCTCGAAAACTGCAGCGATCTTTGCGAGCTACCGAGTGGAATTGGCGAGCTCGCCGATCTCCGCCATTTGTTATTACCATCATTAGATCAATCCTTTGTTTGTATTCCATCTGGGATTATGAGTCTAACCAATCTGCAAGAGTTATCAGCAATCAATGTGGGCGGAGACGGGGCGCATTGTAGTATTGGTGAGCTCAAGAACATGAGGGATCTCCGGGGAGACCTGTACATTTCCGGGCTCAGGAATGTAGCTCGCGGCGGGGATGCGAAACAAGCCAATTTGGAATCAAAAAGCAATATTCAGAGACTGACGCTGGATTGGTACGCCCACCAATCGGATCGCAAATGTAGTCATTTGAAGTTAAGTTCGGATCGCGGGTGCTACGACACGAAGGCAATCACTGCGCCATGGGAATTCTTCGAAGATGAGAGTGTAGTTCTCGAGAATTTGAGACCTAATGCTGATGTTGTTGTACTTCACATCCGGAATTACGGCGGAAAACGACTTCCGAGCTGGCTGGGTGATCCATCCTTCTCCAGTCTCCAGACACTTCAACTTTACATGTTCGAGAAGTGCGAGAATTTGCCACCGCTCGGCGATTCGCCGTGTTTGAAGAACCTGTATGTGGGAGGCATGCCAAGTGTTCGGCGAATTGGGCCAGAGATTTGCGGTGTTAAAAAGTTCGCGGCGTTGGAGAAGTTGGAGTTCGAGTGGATGCCGGAGTGGGAGGAGTGGATTGGTGTTGATGAAAGCGTCTTTTCGCGGCTTGATGAGCTAGCACTACTGGGCTGCCCGAAACTGAAGCATTTCCCCGTGTCAATCGCTCCGTCGCTAGAAAAGCTGAGATTGCGAGATTGCCATCAACTCGGGGCCTTTCCAGCTCCGCATTCTCTAACTAGTCTTTCTATCGCAGGCGCGTGCCAGGAAACAATTTGGTCATGTATTCTGAATCTCCCATTACTCGAGGAAATGGAAGTAGTATGTTGCGAGGGACTAACTGTGCTACCGCTGTTCAATATGCCGGCACTTAAGACGCTGGCGATCGAAGGGTGTTCGCAGCTTGCGAGTATAGATTGTAGGGGATGTGCACCGAATGTTTGTGATGTTGCATCTTCATCGACTTCTTCGGCTGGGACGCTAATTGGTTTGCACAATTTGGTGTCACTTGAGGTGCTGAAGATTGAGGACTGCCCCGTGATGCGGTTTGCGGAAGATGAGAGGCTCCCGCCGAAGCTGAAGGATTTGGATATTTCGTGTTGCCCGGTGCTGATGGAGTGGTGTGCTGGACCGGAAGGAAGTGCGCAGTTGGCTGCAGTGCCAAAGGTCTTCGTCGACAATTTTGATCAGGATCTGGTACGCATTGTTCTGTAGTGCCTTTTTTTTTTCTCGTCTTCCAGAACTGTTTATGTAAACTAGGGAGTCAAAGCTATGTATTTGGTAAATTTAAAAAGATTGGATGCTTTTACTAAGACGAGGTGTCGAAATGAGCTTTTCGTTCTCAGAAGTAAATGCATTTCAAATTGCGCTTCTTCGAACAGCTCTGCTCAAACACTAGTTCTGTACAAGCTCTGGACAAGCCAAATATGCCCAGTAGAGAATAGTGGCTTTTGATTAGTTGTGATGAATGGAAAACCGACTCGAGATTAAGAGAAGAAAAATTTGTATAATTCTTACTGAAGTACAGCGCATTTTAAAATGTCACCCGAACTTTTAAAACTTTATTCAATTTTGATTATTTCTTTTTTTCCTTCTCTCTTTGCAGGTGAATGAACTTGTCACCGATGATACAATGAACGAAGAGAGCGTTACAATGAACGAAGAGACTGAAGATGACATGGAAGAAGAATAGAGAAACTTCCTGGTGCGCTATACAAGGTCGAGGTACAAGCCTACTCATGTTAAGTGCTTTAACAACCATCTGGATTGGAATTAACCTTTTAGCAAAATAATCAATGCATTATAGCATTATCGTGATTAGTCGACTTCTTTACTTTATAAGGAAATCAAAACAGCAGAGTTTCATGCATTGATGGCGAAATTATTCCTCTGGCATCAAATTGAACTTGTTCTCCTTGTGTTTCACTGCAGTAGCTTTGTTTGGGGATTCAGATGCTGACGAACTATTTTTTATAAAAGGATAGATTGAAGATGATTTGGTCTTTTCTTTCAGACATTTTTAGTAATCTATGTCAATGGTTTGTGCACATTCTGAAAATGCGAAATGGACTGCCCCATTCTCCGACAGAAAGAATTAGCTCGGTTAGATTCAAACATAAAGCATGCCTCCTTTTTCTAAAATGTTACGTTAGAATAATTGATTCCGGTAATGTTTGTACAACATCGATACTCTGAATGCGTGAACTTTTGGCTGATCGCGTAACCATCCAAACACTAAATTTTGAAAATAAACTACACGAACTGTCTACGATACAACTATTAACCTATAAAGAGTGCCAAATGCCTAATCGCGTTTTCACTTTACTGTCAACGATACGATACATCCTCGGTAAGCAGATGTTAATGGAACAGGTCAGAAAAATGAAATATCAAGTGCATTAAAATCGTCAGATTGTTCATACAGTTTATCTTTCAAATTTTAAAAGTTTGTTTGACTACACGCAATCTGCTAAATGTTCAGGAGGATCTATAGATTTTTTTCCACAATAGAAAGTCCTGATAGCGCTTGTTCTGGGACCTAAGTCTCTGTCGCATCCATCTGATCAAGTCAAAGTTGTTTAGATATCGCTGTACTGCAAAACAAGACCTAATTTGGGTCAAATGTTAGAACTATTGGAGAGTGTTTGAGCTAAGATTTTTTTTTTTCCCCTTACAAAAAGAACGAGCAATCACTCGACCGGCTCAGATTTGTTTAAGCTAAGATTTCAATCACACTTTCCTTTTCTCTTCTCTTCAGCTGTGATTTCTCAAATTTGACCATTTTATGTGCTTGGATCTAGGTCAACTATCTGATATCATAAGGGAAAATGGATTACCTCAAATTATTATATTGCATCAACAAGTACAATCATAAGAGTTAAGAAAAATGAAAATTGTGTACTAAAATGAAACTTTATACAATGTTATGTTGGTTATTTACATGCCGAAAGTTGTTATCGAGTTTGCTTCTTCTCTGATGCATGACATCAGGAAAGAAGGAACAGAAGACATTGAAGGTAGAATTGATAATAAAATATTCTTCATTTTTATAGGTGATCAAAACAATTTTTTTTCTGAATCAAGTTGGAGCTTTCCTTTTCACGCATACGTTTTCTTAATTAATATCTAAAAGAAAAATAACACCATTTCTTTCTGCTGAAGTCCTGCTCGCATATTTAAGAAGGAAAAGGACCCTCTTCTGAGCTCCAACTCGTGCATAATATACTGAAAATTTCAAATTGACTAGGTTGAGGAGCCATATGAATTCATTGATGTTACTTGTCTAAATGCAAATCTTTTATTGCTCTTCTTTTGGAGCAATTTCTCTACTCAGAGAAGCAGAAGCCTGACATTTAATGAATCGCCATGTTTATGCAGGTTCCAATTTTGTCGAAAACTCCACTTCTGAGTCTCTTTCTTCACTGCTAGCTAGCTATGGCGCGAAGATACTGACGGAATTTAGATTCGAAATGAAGTTATTAGTACTGTTACACCAGTTCCTGTTTGGCGCAATTCGAAACGCTTGTCATGTAAAGATTTTGAAGAATCGTCGAGCTCTTCATGTTACACCAGTTCCTGTGCTAAAATCAGAAGCAAAAGCTCAGCGCTAGAGCTTTTTTATGTTTAAAATTCAAAAGCTTATTTCAGCTACTGCTCAGCTCATGACGTGAATGAACAGTTATCATATTTAGAGGTCAATGTACAATTGCGATATGAATGGAATAGTTTTTCGCACGCCGTAATCGGATGTTGCAATGTATATATTTGATGACGGCAGAGTTTTGGCTTAGAAATGAGATCAATCTGTTAAACGATGCGGTTTGGGAAAACGGAGGTCTCTTATTTCGACAAATTATGTTGATAAAAAGATTATTTGTTGAGAGGTTTGTGTAATGCATTGTATTAGAGGTTTGCTCATGTTCAATTACTCATGGTGATGTGTAACTATCCATTTAGTCTACTTATTAAACAATATGCATTTAAAGTCAATTAAAAGATCCTTTATTTTTGCAATCTTGGGAAGATCCTAGTTAAACAAATTGCTCAATTTAATAACCTAGAGAAGAAAAATAATAATAATAAAAAAAAGCCAATTAATGAGCTTGTGTTGAGATAATTTTTTTAAATGCATTATTTTCGTCTGAATTTAACTTTCAATTCAGCCTACGACGTCGGATGGAAAAAGAAGATGAGTAGGAGATTCCCATTCATTTCGTTCACTCCGAAAATTAAAATCGAAATAAAAATTTAGTATACCGATTGTCACGCTGATTTCGATTTCTGAGTAAAAAAAACGTGAAATAAATATGACCTTAGTTTCAACTAGTGGCAATAGACTTTTTATTTGTCCTAATCACTAATTAATAATCCGTTCATCCCAATCACTAATTAGTTTAGTCTCTTATTTGTCCCAATCACTAATTAATAATCCACAAGTCCCGTCCCAATCACTAACAAGTTTAACCTCATAAACACGCAAAAGTCTCACATCATTTAAAATACTAATTAAGCAAATCGTACTAAAAGACAACCCATTCTTTAAAGGGAAAATGCCTTTTGTAGCCCCGCAACTTTTATTATTTTGATTGAGACGCCTAAATTCTATTTTTTCAAATTAAATAATTTTAGTGGCAAAAATTAAAATTTTTGTAACCATTATATATCGAAGTCGACACTAATAAATATTTTGTTCTCTCAAATTTTTCGACGTTGAATTATACTAGTCTAGTAATTCGTACGATGTGATGAAAATATAATTAATCATCCTTAACATAAGTGGCAAAAGATTTGATAATTGATATTCGAGATTTGAGTTTGAAATCTAGTTGCTTCACATTTTCAGCTATATTTATTTTAAAAATAAATAAAGCAGATAGCAGCATGCTGCTATCTTTCTCTCAAAAAAATAAAATAAAGATAAAAAAAACAAATTTGTTTTTTTTTTTTAAAAAAAAAACACAGAATTAAAAAAAATAAATAAAGTAAAACACAAAATTAAGAAAAAAAAAATTGAAGTATGCTATACACAATCATCGTCCAATGGCTGAATCAACAAAAATAAATAAAAATATATGCACAAATAAAATAGACAACTATTAAATAATTTATAATTTAAACAAAATATAAATAAAATATCAAAAAAAAATATGAACATTTTATGATAATATTGTTGAATCTATAGCGTTATCGTTTCACTGCTTAAAGTTTATAACACAAGACGTTCCATCATTTCTGGATCAACATTGTTGACTCCCTCCCTACCCTTTCACCTATCCAATTTAATCTATTGAAGACTTCACCTGTCCAATCTAACTTATTGAATACAGAAGGAGAAGGTCCACTTAAAAAAAAGCAGTGGGAGGCAAAAAGCCATTTAAAAAATAAAATAAATATAGATTTTTTTTTTAAAAAAAAATAACTCAAAAAAATAAAAATAAAAGGACATCTGGGAAAGCAAAAATAGCAGTAGATAAATAAAATCTTTTTTTTTAAAAAATTACATTTCAAAATTCTAAAATAGTATGTATATAATAGTCTAATTATAAAATAAAAAGGGAATAGGGAAATAAAGAGTAACCGGTCCATTAATTAATCATCACTCTTACAATTACATTGCAAAATTTCACCGGAAAAAAAAAGGGAAAAAAAAAAAAAAGTTACCACCCCAACCATCCATTATTGTGAACGTAGGCGATCAAAGCCGACGCCGAGTCCTCGAGCTCGTCCTCATCCTCGTCGCCGACTTCGCCCAACCTGTTCCTGCACAGAGGACACGTGGTGCGCCCGTGCTGGAGCCACGTGTCCAGGCACTGTCGATGGAAAATGTGCTTGCACGGTATCTCCCTTATCTCGTCCCCTTCCTCGACGTCGCACAAGCAAAACACGCAGCAGCACTCGCCGTGCTCTGTTGCCGCCGCCGCCGCCGCCGCCGCCGCCGCCGCCGCCGCTTCCGACGCCGAGGACGCAGCGCGCTTGTACGCTGCTACTTTGAGCTTGACGTCGGAGGGCGGAGACGGCGGCGCTTTTGCTTGGAAGGTGGAGAGGCGGAAGGCGGAGTTCGGCGGCCACGCGAAGTGGCTGCGCGCCTGGCGCTGCAGGAGAGGGGTGGCGGCGCGGAGGAGCCCTTCTGTGACAAGGATGAGGAGGAGGAAGCAGGGGAGGGAGAGGAAGGAGAGGAGCAGGAATAGCATTACGTTTGCTATTTCCATGTGCATGGTTAATTTGGAGAGAGATCGAGAAAGAGAGAAGAAGGATACGAAAGGCTACAGCAGGAGATGCACGAGTTGGAGTAGTGGGAGACAAGGGAGAGGAGTGGGCTTATATATAAATCCAACTATTCTATATAAAAGATCGTATTCATCATCGCATTTAAGAATTCAATCGCGTGTAATAATATTTACAGGTTTTGACGTGACTCAATTGCTATTAGATTTTATTGGCATGGTAGAAAATTTCTTAATAAATAACTAATAATATATATTTATATATATATAATGCTTAATTATAATTAATTATGAGCAAAATTTATATATTTTTAAAAGCACAAGATAATTTATGATTGTAAATTTTTTATCATTGAATCTATATTGAGATTAGTGCTTTTAGAAAAATAAAGTAAAAAATATAAATCTCAATACAAATGATAAAAAATTTATAAATATGAATATGCTTATACTTTTAAAAACATATAAACTCTACTCATTAATTATTATTATTTACTTTGATTAGTCATGGTAATTAATATATATTCCTCAGCATATTGCCTTCTAGATTTATCTATTGAGATTTTCGTTCCGTGAAATTATGAATTTTACTGTACGACTTATTATATTTATTATGCATTTGAACAGAAATATTGATATATATTTTTTGATTGATTTTCGCGTTTCGTGAAAATATAAATTTTACCGTACAACTTTTTATATTTATTATGTATTTGATCAGAAGTGTTGATATATATATTTTGATTGATTTTCTATGACGATTTTCAGACTTTTAGAAACAAAATTTATTTTTATAGTCCCTGTAATATTTTAATATTGTGCTTAGCTCAGACAGAAAAAATAATAAAAAAATAAACAATTTATGATATTAAAAGGACGAGGGTTTATCATTGGCTTCATTAATATATTAAAAAGGATCCTCCAATTATTGGTCTTAAAAAAAAGTTGTGTTATGCCCACAACCAAAGAGAGTTTATATATAACTAAAAAACATCACCCTCCAAGAGCTAACTTTTGTTTTTTGTTTTTTTTCCCTCTGGGTGTATTGGGTTTAAAGAATAGTAAAATAATATTATTTACTATTTACTTTTTAATCCTTTATATGCTAGGTAAAATAATATTAATTTTAAAAATAAAAAATTGATAATAAATATTATGTATTTATTAATTAACAATAGTAGCATAGAAAAACTTTCTCTCTCCCTCTCTCTCTCTCTCTCTCTCTCTCTATATATATATATATATATTATATATATATATATATATATATATATATATATATATATATATATATATATATATATATATATTAAAAGAGCTTGAATATTACCTAAACTTTTTTTTTTTTTTTTTTTTTTTTTTTTTTTTTTTGGGGGGGGGGGGGGGGGGGGTGTCTCTTTCTTTTATTGAGAAAAAGAACTACTTATTGTCCTCCTCCAATATACCAATTCAAAGCACATAATTATATACTAGTAAGATACCCGCACTTTACAACGAATAAAAAATATAAAAATAATTAATAATAATAAAATATTAAATATTTTTTTATATATTTTATTTGTTATATTCATCAAAAGTCTATTATTATTGACGGTGAGAATAAATCCGATGATATCTTTACCGGCGAAGGTGATAATAAATGTGACAATAATCTCTTCGACCGCGGCGGAGGAAAAAAGAGAGGAAAAAAAAAATATTATGATGAATTCATTTGAGATAAAAATTGCGGACTTAAATTTTTCGCTTAGTAAAAGTTTGTGTGGCGCCTGCATGCCTTCCTGCTCGAAAAGGGTAAGTTTTGCTTTCCGTTTGCTAGCTCGGACCTTCGCGCTCTATGACTAAATACAAAAACAGAGAAAAGAGAAAAGTGTAGAGATTATGTAGAAAAACTAAGTACTCTCTTACTTAGAAAATAACAACTACAATATACAATTCTCTCTCGTTGCTTTAGCCTTAGCCAATCCCACTATTTATAGGCTCATATACATAACTCACCCACAAAGCGTACACTTAAGATACCCACTAATGTCTAAATTAAATACCCACTAAGTCTACTACAATTTTGTGGGTTATTCATAATTCTTGACATCTCTTGTTATCGATGGCATTGATGAAGGAGAAATTAAAAATTTGGTAGTGAACTTTGTGGGTCATGACTATTGACGTTTGTTGTCATTGATGACATTGATGAAGGAGAATTAAAAATTTGATAATAAAAAAGTAAAAAATCATATTGGTTAATAGATTTTTTTATTTTTAATCAACCAAAAAATTATTTGCTCTATCCTATAAATTTATTTTCTTAAATACTAGTAAAGATATTTTTCTTTATAAAAATGAAATGCAACTTTGGTTTCTAAAATTGTAACTTATTCCTAATAAGGTTGACATATATACCAACCAATTATAAGTTTTTTCCCTTCTCATCTCACTTAATTTGGTACAACCTTCCAAATTTAAAACAAACACTATTAAAAATTTTACTCTTTTTCAACCATAAATATTATTTTAATTGATAGTTATTAGCTGGAAAAATAATTTTTTACAATAAATAAAATCATTGTTGCTATAAATATTTTGATAATAAATTGCTAAATAATATAATTTATATTATCAGAATGGTACATACTGTTGTAATAAAATATATTTTATAATAATTAAAATTTTTATGTAATTAAATTAACATAATAGAATAAAATTGTTGTAATGGAATGTCTCATATGTTTTTTTTGTTTCGATATTGTTAGACGGTTTAGGCTGTGTTTGGTTTGATATAAAAATAGGTTAAAAGTAATATTTTGATCCAAAAATAGTTTGCAGACAGTTTGATTCGGTGTAATTTTTTTTTTCGACGAAATTATGTTTACATATATTTTTAAAAAAATATTAGTTTTGTTTTTCGCGGAGCGGCGAAAACGAAAACAAAAATAAAAATAAATGAGGTCCATACTATCGATTATTCCTGGCACAAGTGATAAAGAGCTTGATAATTGATACTTCGAGGTCCTGAGTTTTAAATTTAGTTGCTTCACATTTTTAGCTAACTAAGTTTATCTTTTAAAAAATAAAAGAATCGTTAATGTGACGCCCCACTTCCCAGGGGGTCACCCATCCTAGAACTACTCTAGCTCTAGCACGCTTAACTCTCATGTTCCTCTTGGATCTTGCTACCATCCAAAATGCTATAGCCGGATTAGAAATTTAGTCCTATTATATCATTTATATATAGGACTAATCCAAATTCCGGGGGTGTCACATTCTTCCCCCCTTTAAGCCCTGACGTCCACGTCAGGCTCAAGTACACTCACAAGCACCAGGCGATGTGAGACTCGTCTCGCTAGCCTTAGCCGACCTTGTAGGGAGCTGCACTCCACCTACAACGGTCATTAGCCGGGGAGCCACACTCTACCCGCTATATAACCCTGGCTCAGTCGAGACTCATCTCACATTTCCGGCTGGTGAATGTCTCTGATACCAACTGTGACGCCCCACTTCCCAGGGGGTCACCCATCCTAGAACTACTCTAGCTCTAGCACGCTTAACTCTCATGTTCCTCTTGGATCTTACTACCATCCAAAATGCTATAGCCGGGTTAGAGATTTAGTCCTATTATATCATTTATATATAGGACTAATCCAAATTCCGGGGGTGTCACAGTTAACCAGATATCTTTTTCTAAAAAAAAAAAAAACGAAAATACTTTTACATATATAATTATTTATTATGTTTATTAGATAAAATTTCAGCTAATCAGTATTTATAATTATTAAAATTTTAATATTTTAAAAAATTATAACAAAAAAAAAACTCTCATATAGTGTTTTATACATTATAAAAATTATTTTTTTATTAATATTTTTTAACTTTTCCTTATGTATGGAGTTAAAGTATTCTAATAACTTTACTTAAAAATTCAATCAAATTTAATGATTTTAGTAGCTATTCTATAAATAAAATTTTTAATTTAAAAGTTAAAAGTGGAGTACTTATTTTAAATTATAAAACATATGAGGATATCTTTACCTTCTTAAAATTAATTGAAGAAATATGTACGAAATTATTATATGCACCTAGTGTATATTAAAACATCATGCACCTTAACTTATATTAGAGAACTAACTTCTTATATCAAAACTTAATTAAAAATATATTTAATTTACAAAGTTTAATAATTTAAATATATTTACTAAATTAATTTTTAAAATTTTTATTAAAAATTCTAAATATGTAATGTATGTACTTATATACATTCGGTGTAGAGAATGCTTAGAGTCCATTTAGCAATTACAAAAATTTAAAGCGAAACTTTATATTTCTTTGTAATAAGATTGTATGAGATCATGAATATTCTGATTTTTCTTATTTGAATAAAATATTATATATTTACAATTATAGATGCTAAAATTATAGTCATCATTTTGTTCTTTTATTTATATCTTATAATTTTTTTTTATAAAAAATAATGAGAAAAAAGCTACTTTATTGTCTCTCATTAATTTGTTTAGTCTTATGGTCCTCCATTTTTTCTCTTTTTAGAATGAGAGATGGAGCCCATTTTGCTTTTTGAAACATGCTCTCAGGGTGATTGGTAAGTTATTTCATCTCTCCATATTCTCTATATATAATTTTATTTTTGTCTTAAAAATATTTAAAAATATTATATGAGAAGAAAGGTTGACAGAAGTGAACAAGCAATAAAGCGACGAGGTCGAAAATAAGATGAAATGCGAAAGAGGGTGAGCGGAGAAGTACTCATACGTGATAGATAATGAATTACTTTATATTGATCAAATCCTTTTTTTTTATTATTTTTTTAAAATTATTTTAAAAAGTTCATACTATACAGTAATATTTTTATCTTATTAGACTATCCAAACATACTAACTGAACAAAATATAACTTTTAAAAAAATAAAATAAATTGATAGAATATTTAATAATTAATATTATAAAATAAAATAAAATAAAATATATATAATATAAAATATTTAAATAATATATTATATTATAAAAATTTATTTTTGATGAATATTTTAGAATTTGTTTACAGCGCACCACCGAATATGTCCATTATTTCTTAAATCGCGACATGACTTAATATGGAGCCATTTTGTTGATGCAAGTGAACGTCAATTTATATATTTTATAGGCTATAGTATATATTATATTACATGTTTATTATATAATATAATTTTAAATATATTTAATTTATAAATATAAATCATAATAATAATACAATACATAAAGTATAGTAATTATTATATATAAATAAGAATTGAGCTTTTATATTTTTAAAATACTAGACTGTTTGTGGATTTTCTATCTTTAGATAAGAATTTGTATTTGAAAAATAAAATTGATCAAAAAATTTAATATTTTTTAAAACACAATAACTGAACACTATTTATAATATATAATAAAAAAATATTAAACAATGTCTTATTTATATTTTTTTCTCTAACAAATCAAATATTAATAAAATGTAAAACTTATTTTTCTTCAAAAATCATTATAATAAAATTATGCTATAGCGACACTTTTAAAGTATTTTTAAAATCTAAAAAAAGTGTCGCTAGCAAAAATACCGATATTTATGGTAAGTGTTGCTATATCTGCCGTCGCTGAGGTGTATAGCGACACATTTTTGTAATGTGTCTTAAAAATGTGTCCCTATAATCTAATTTTGGATATAGATGAAAAATAAATAAGACACTTATACAAAAATGTTACAAACATGTGTCTCTATAACCTAATTTTATTATAGTGAATATTTTTATATTAATAATTAGTTTTGACAGTCTTACGTACAACCAAATAACCAGTTTTCATTCTCAATCTCCTCCTCCACTCCAACTCTCATACTTCCTGAAGCATTTCTTTCTTTCCCTCCTATCTCCTATCATACGATATTTAATTTTATTTTTTGTGAAACGTTTTTTCTTCCTATCTCTTTTACTTTTTTCTCTCTATCGAACTGACAATATACGTATATTTCTCTACTCCTCACCCCACATACGCAGATGATGCGTTGCTCACCTTCGTTTCGACGCCGACTCCTTTATCTTTCGCTCTCCCCACAAGCAGACTCTTTTCGAGATCAGCCACAACATCTAGAGTCTCTCTTTTGATCGTTTCCACCATCTCCTCAACGATCCCGACCCCAATTGTCACGCCCCGGGGTCGAAACTGCGACCCGGGCTCGCCAACAGATCCGCCACCTATGCCAAACCCGCATAGGCGAAGCGTCCTACCTGCAAAAAGAACTACAGCTAACAGATATCAGAGCTAAAAGATAAAACTGCTGTAGAATAAAATCAACCACTGTACAACTGAAGATAAAACAACAAGGTCCATCTCCCAAAAAAGATAATCATACTTTAACCTCGAGTACAAAACTCATAGCTCAACAGGGAGATATCTCAAATAAAACATCAGTGTACAAGCTCTCAATACATCATATCCTCACTACACCAGTCTCTCAAAAGAGGAAATAAATACCAATCTACCGACTATACTGAAGATCTCCTCCAAAGGGGTACCGCTACTCTCCAAAGATGGGTCTGGATCTAGCTCGCTACTCCCTCACCACGCACAGCAACCACAGAATGGCAACACCCGCCAAGACTCTGCAAAACAAAGAGGAGAAAGGACAAAAGGGGGAAAACCCCCAACGGGCGTGAGAACTACGCAATAAGGGAGTTCTCAGTGGGTATCGCCACAAGGCCCGACGATCTGCCCACCAAGACTACTAGAGGCAAAAGATAACCGATGCAGTAAAACTGAAAGAAGAAGCTGGAAACACTCTACAGCTACCATGCCCCTATCCAAATGCTCAAATGGGGAAACTCTGATGAAGATGTGCAACACTCGCACACGAGGTGCTCAATCGACCCCATCGAGATGACTGCCACATCGGGTCCAGTCAAACCTGCGCCCACCTACAACCACCTCCCGCTGACGGGCAGGAATTACGTAGTGCGTCCAAACGGACTAACTCGCTATCGAGTAGTGGCTCATGCAGGCTATAGTCAAATCCATGCCCTCTCTCTCTCAGAGCGGAAAGACTCAAGATGCTCAACCTCTCACACAATGGTCAAAGAACTCACAACGACCACGGGACCACCGTCAAACCCCGAACGGTTCCCAACAATACTAGCACTGGTCTAACACAGCTACTAGACTCCACTCGGTCCCCCAGGCACGAGTGTAACAAAAAGTATATGCCTGAATAAACCCAATCGATAGACCAGTAATCACTGGTACTGCCTGCTCTGCTGTCGAACTCCAGATCTCAATCGCGGGATACAGACCGACTTCGGACCGGTACGGTCGCATCCCAAAGTAAGTAACAGATCGACATCGAACCGTCCGATCGCACACAAAAGTAAGTAACAGACTGGCATCGGTCCGTCCAGTCGCACACTCCGGAGTGGCACTCGAGGGGAGCGACCCACACGAGTAAAGTATCACTGTATCAAGCATCACTGTATCGAGTATCTCTGTAACCACTGTCTCATAATAGCAGGACTGGATCAAGACTATGATCAAAGTGGGAAACTCCGTCCACTAACAAAACCCCGATCTGATGCAATAGTACTCAAAAAGTGGGAAACACCATCCACTAGAACAAATCTGATACCCAATCTGATGCAATAGTCAACATCCGGTCAACCGCCCAAAGTCCGCGGTCACCGCAATAACCCACAACCCACAATTGGGTAAATTAATCAAGATCCGGTCAACCGCCTACTGTCCGCGGTTGCCGCAATAACCCACAATCCACAATTGGGTAAATTAATCAAGATCCGGTAACCGCCTACTGTCCGCGGTTGCCGCAATAACCCACAATCCAACATCAAGCACACCCTGTCTCTGACCCTAAGGTCCCAGCTACACTATCCCAAACCTCTGCTCGAACCCGAGCAACATGACTCAAAAGTCTAAATAAAAAGGAGAAAGAAAGCAATCATGGTTTCTCCTAAGTCAAATTCCAATATGTAGTGCAGCAGTAAAAGATGGCCTAACTATATGTCCATACACATATGTCCATACAAGCATGCATTTGTCCTCAAGAAGAATAAAGAAAATAAACCTCATGCCAAAATTATCAATGACCATACCTGTCCATAATTCTCAATCCATAATGGCTCCTCAGAGTAGAACCTGCACATAACTACATAATCCTATCCCAATGCATAAACCATCCTCATAAAAGGTTATGTGCTAACATGGCATGATAATTAATCATATAGGGTATCCTTGCCTTAGATAAGCTTCCACTAATCATCAACATGACTATTTGATTAATACCATTGTCATACTGTAAATAATTCACTTGCAATTTCCATAAAATCCTCATTGTTAAACTTACCGATCCATCCCAGCTATTGTACCATTCACCTGCATGCAATGCTAACATATGAAAATTTAGAGAACCGTCCACCGGTTCCGGGAATAAGGCACCCACCTGAAAAGCTGACTGTCCAAAGCCCAACAGCTGAAAACACCAAATAACTCTAATCCCTTGCTCCAATAAGTTCAGCACACCCGTAACACTCCTGGCACAATACAAAGTCCACTAATTACACTAGGCTCCCAATTATAGAACTTAAAACCACATACAACCTCGAATTCTGAACTGTTAAATTATCACCTGCAGATATTGCCCAGAAAATTCCAATAAAAATATCACAGCAATCCTTGCGTCGATAGCTTCGAAACGGTACCTTGCACGCCCAAATCGGAGTTCGGTAAGTCAAGATAAAAATTCGGCAAGGGGGTACACTCATACAAAAATCTGTATTAAAACTGTACACTGTTCACTGAGAAAACAGTAATTTTCACCTCTGATGAAATCTCAGAAAAATCCAAGAAAAATACGAGCGCGCTCTTTGCGATCTGTAGATGAAAAAGTTGTATAAGCTCGTTTCCGGCTGACGCTTGTGCGCAAAGATATGGCCAAAACACCTCGATGCTGTCCCACAAAGCCAAACAGAAAAAGGGTCACAGTGTTGCCTCGGGATCCGTGCCAAAAACTCGCAACGGGAAAGTGCGATCAATACGAAAGATGAAGCCCTACCTCTTAGGAGTCTGTCGGCGCAAGAACCACAGAAAAAGGAGCTCGGGGTAGCCCAGGGGAGCCAAAACACTGTCGCTGCGCCGAAGAAGAACACTAGAAAGCAACATCGCGCCGCACCGTAAAATGGGGAACCTCGGGATTCGTGCCCCCAAAAATCCCAAAACTCTGCATGAAGATCAAGCACTTAGAGGTGAAAAACTTAGCTTAAGGGAGCTCGGGCAGAGGAGGTGTGGTTTGGGAGAAAAAGCCCCAAAACAGAGGCTCGGGCTGCCTTTAAATAGGCTGAGGAAAACAATTGGGATAATTCCCATTAAGTCCGGATTTTCGGGCGCCCGGAAATTTCCGGGCGCGCACAGTGCGGCCCGGCCCACCACTTTCGGGCGCGCACAGTGCGGCCCGGTCCACCACACAGTCCAGTCCACTACTCCCCCGGGCCCCCACTGCACCCGGTGCACCTGCGCCCGCGAATGGCGACGCGACACGTGGCCCGGCAACCCGTGCACCACGCACGTCGCGCCGTGGACCGCGCACGTCGCGGCTGACCCGGGCCGTACGGCCACCTGCCCCGCCGTACGGCCACCTGCCCCGGTCACCCATTCCACCGGTTGCGTGGACCGGGAGCACAACACCGAACCAATCACCTCACGCCACGTGTCCACCCGGTCTACCGTGCACCCGGGCCCAATTTCAGTGGACCGCGCCTGCTGAACCGGCCAACCGGAGAGCGCCACGTGGCCCGCCCCCGGTGCACGACCTCCGCGGTGGACCGCGCGCCTGCCCGCGCGCTCAGCCGCCTGCCCGCGCCCTCAGTCGCCTGCCCGCGGCCGCCAAACGCCTGCCCGAGGCTGCGCCGCCGCCCGCCGACGCTGCCCGCCGCCGCCGGCCGCCGCCGGCGATCGCCGGAAATACTGTTCCGGCATGAACAGTACCCGCAAGCTCAAAAACAGTAAGTAATTAGCCCATCTTGACCGTTTTCGCGCGCTGATTCCAAATCCAGCGTCCATTTTGCCAAATTCCAATCCTATAATTTGCCGGAGGCTCCCGGAAAGATATTTTTAATCCGAATTCCGTGCCGAGCCTAAATTTGATATCCACTCCTCGCGTAAACTGTTCTAAACATCCGATGGGGTCCCCCGATTACCTACGAGATCCATTTTAAGCCCCGAGTCCATCTCTTGTGTCCAAACTGGCGCGCGAACACCGCCGACATGCCACGTAGGCTTCCAGAAGCTGCTAGTCACACTGTAGAAGCCCTGCAAAGATCCGGGTCACCACATCCTCCCCCACTAGAAGAAAGTTTCGTCCTCGAAACTAAGGCAACTCCCAAGGAGTCCCAGAAACCAGGGTTCAATACTCAACACCGCCGTCTCCAGCTCCCAAGTCACCTATCACTCCCCGTGATTACTCCTCAGCAACAACAACAGCAACAACCAGTACGGCATAGCCCGATTGCGCAATTCCCTCACCTCACGAGTCGGAATTCGCAACGGCGTCCCTCGTACTCCAAACTCTCACAGACCCCAAAAGGAACGAGTCAAACACGGGCGAGGGGTCCAAAACATGACACTCCAGAGCTGAGACGCAGAAAAACCTCAAAAACTCCAACAAAAGGCGGGGGGAAAAGGAACAAACAGCCTGAGTAACACGCTCTAAAATCACTCCCAAGAGCCAGCTCAACCAAAGCGACCCGAATCACATCCATACAAACACCTGCACAGAAAAGGGGCCCAAACAAGCAGGGGTTCACACTCGGTCGCCCTCAACACTTAACCACCTAAGTGGATTGCTCAGCCGCAGCCTCTCATCAAAAGGGATCCTCAGGGACTCAACTCAAACCCTGCACACAAGGATGGCCCCACACAGCGCCAGCTATGGAACCGTTAAACTCGACTCCCAAATAGCTCTTCTGCTCCAGGCATCCGCCACCACAGTGGCTCTGACGGGGTGATACTGGATGCTCACAAAATCCAATGGTGGCTCTACAGCCACTACGGGAGGTATCACTATAACTCACAAATCCATCTCCCACCACTGACTAGGTTAGAATCGGCGCTGGTACCAATCTCATCACCCGGTCATCAAGCTCTGCTGGCACTATCCGGTCCAAAAACTCCTCACCCCAACAATGACCGTCGATCTCGGCCAGTCTTAAATAGCATCCACTTTGGCCGAATTTCCACCGCCGCCCCTTCGCCTAGAAGAAGTAATCAAGGAAGATATGCTCTCGAAGCTAAAACTTGCACCACAACGACATGGCAAAAAGCTTCTTCCCCACAGATCTTGTCACACCATATACAAATGCTGCACAAGCTCTAAACACTCAGGGAGGGGGTAAAACCAAAATATTCCTAGAGGATGCCGCTATCAAACCGTTCAAGGCCAACTGAAACACATAATTCCTCAATCTAGAGGCAACAGGGCATTAGTCAATCCATTGGCTTCACTGTACTCGTAATGCCCCTACTGTGTCCTGAACACCATCTAGACAATGCCCTCAGCTGAAATTCCAAATTGGCGCAGGCATCAAACAATAACTGCCGGAATATAGCTCATTCAAAAGGTTCTAAATAATACCTGGACCTGCCTGGACTCCAATCCCAAAGGGCTCTCACCGTCGTGTATCAACGACGTGGCACTAGGTCAAACAGACCCTCTATCCAACAGATCCCTGCACCGGTGCGATCAACTCTCCCATCTCTTACCGATAATCCAAGTGGTGCTACTGAGGTTGGCGCGGTTTCCAGAACCACGTCAACCGCAATCAAACTCTCCCTAACAGGCGGCATAATCATCAACTCGAGTGGACTCACACCCGGGATTTCGCAGCAATAGAAATATCCTTTGGTCCCGGCGCCACCATAAGCTCCTCTCACACAGTCGCTAAACCCTGTGTGCTCGAACAATCTCCCCATAACAAGCCTCCTTTGTCTGCCTCGCAAAAGTCACAATCAGCACCCTCTCTGCACTTAACCATCCAGTGGTGCCGTGCCAACCAATCCCAAGCACTGGGTCAAAACATCGAACTGCCACCCATATCAAGAGGTTTGCTGGTATAACTCATGGTCTCAACGACACTGAACAAAACCCACAAGCCTCCTTCACATGCATAACACCGATGGTATTCTGTACCTCTAGTGCACGTGGTAATAACTCTGCCTTTAGTCCATGCCGGAAAGCGAGGTACACTAACTCCAACTGCTGTGATGAAATCACACCTGCAACAACCCGATCCACTGCCGTGGCGCCCTCCAACCAGGCGGCACAAGCTCATCCACACGATGCAAGCGGTTGTCGCTTAGTCCATCAGAAAATATCCCATCAATCACAAGGGAGCACGACCTCTGTCTCTGCTCACGCTGAGGCAACAGATACGATCCTCCGCAGACAACAAAACCACGCTACCGTTGCGCTACTCTGATATAGACACTGATACTGCCATCGGGGTCCACCCAACCCCTGACGTCTCAGAAATCCACTTGGGTATCATCGTCATACGACCAAGCACGATTGATTCATGCAATTCCTTATACAATTATCCTTACTAAGCTCACCCCTCAATCCCATATGATACAATCAAAATATGCAAGTTATAAATCACAAAGGGTAGAATTCCCTTGGGTAAGCTTTGCATTAACCATCCACAAGGATATCCACCACCCAGGAAAGCTAAACGAAAATGCCTCTGCATGCCGATCTGTCCTCCATCATCTAGCGCCAAGCGCCTCCCTCCAGAACTCGCCTCTAGCGGCAGATCCCCATCCAAGGAACTGTAGTGTCCAGCTCCAAACACAATGCCTACTCCGGCGAGGCATCCACAGTCCAAAACCCGAACATGAGGGACCGAAAAGAAACTAAAGAGTATCCTGGTGCAATCCACTCCCAATCTCACTTATCCTATGTGCCTCGTCCCTCGAAACCTGGAGCACCAGTTCAACAACTGCATAAACTCTCTAGCACAGGGAGGCTCTCAATTGATCACTCCATCACCCCCAACCACGACTTTGCCTCCAAAGGCTCCAAGCTCAATCTTACGAGTCGGGGTGGTTCATCTGCCAAATCTGGCTCACTAAATTAAACATGCCCCACAGCTCCTCTGCTGTCAACCATCCACCCTACCTCAGTGCCTTGGCACTAAACATTGGCACAGAGGGGGCCACTCGCTCTATTGGCACTACAAAAATCCCTGCCGCTGAGGGTACTACATCCTGGTGGTCTCAGAAGAAAAGTACAGTCGGGCTGCCCACTGCTCTGACAACTGCGTCACCAAACTAGCTGCTCACACTGCCGCTGATATGTCTCTGACAATCCTGTCATCTGGGTTCGGAGTTCTCTGACCTCAATCCGGGTATCCGGCCCAAAACCAACCTCTCAAGCTCAACTGCCATGACAGGATGCACAAAGGTCCCAAACCCAGCGTCGGGGAGACACCGCTCGCCACGACGAAACCACAAATCAGCACACAACAACGCTCGACCCAATCCAGCGAAAGTCTAGAGCATGTCACCCATTCCATAGCGTTATGTTGTCTGCAGCCAACATAACTACTTAGGAGAATAAACATGCCAAACACTCATCCCGTCCCTCGGGAGAGGTGCAAAACTCAATCAGGACTCTCGCTACAAATCACGACTCTCACGAAGTCATCCTAGGGTCCAACCACAAGCCTAGGGTTTCTAAGTCCACCATGACCTACAACCTAGGCTCTGATACCACCTAATCTGTCACGCCCCGGGGTCGAAACTGCGACCCGGGCTCGCCAACAGATCCGCCACCTATGCCAAACCCGCATAGGCGAAGCGTCCTACCTGCAAAAAGAACTACAGCTAACAGATATCAGAGCTAAAAGATAAAACTGCTGTAGAATAAAATCAACCACTGTACAACTGAAGATAAAACAACAAGGTCCATCTCCCAAAAAAGATAATCATACTTTAACCTCGAGTACAAAACTCATAGCTCAACAGGGAGATATCTCAAATAAAACATCAGTGTACAAGCTCTCAATACATCATATCCTCACTACACCAGTCTCTCAAAAGAGGAAATAAATACCAATCTACCGACTATACTGAAGATCTCCTCCAAAGGGGTACCGCTACTCTCCAAAGATGGGTCTGGATCTAGCTCGCTACTCCCTCACCACGCACAGCAACCACAGAACGGCAACACCCGCCAAGACTCTGCAAAACAAAGAGGAGAAAGGACAAAAGGGGGAAAACCCCCAACGGGCGTGAGAACTACGCAATAAGGGAGTTCTCAGTGGGTATCGCCACAAGGCCCGACGATCTGCCTACCAAGACTACTAGAGGCAAAAGATAACCGATGCAGTAAAACTGAAAGAAGAAGCTGAAAACACTCTACAGCTACCATGCCCCTATCCAAATGCTCAAATGGGGAAACTCTGATGAAGATGTGCAACACTCGCACACGAGGTGCTCAATCGACCCCATCGAGCTGACTGCCACATCGGGTCCAGTCAAACCTGCGCCCGCCTACAACCACCTCCCGCTGACGGGCAGGAATTACGTAGGGCGTCCAAACGGACTAACTCGCTATCGAGTAGTGGCTCATGCAGGCTATAGTCAAATCCATGCCCTCTCTCTCTCAGAGCGGAAAGACTCAAGATGCTCAACCTCTCACACAATGGTCAAAGAACTCACAACGACCACGGGACCACCGTCAAACCCCGAACGGTTCCCAACAATACTAGCACTGGTCTAACACAGCTACTAGACTCCACTCGGTCCCCCAGGCACGAGTGTAACAAAAAGTATCTGCCTGAATAAACCCAATCGATAGACCAGTAATCACTGGTACTGCCTGCTCTGCTGTCGAACTCCAGATCTCAATCGCGGGATACAGACCGACTTCGGACCGGTACGGTCGCATCCCAAAGTAAGTAACAGATCGGCATCGAACCGTCCGATCGCACACAAAAGTAAGTAACAGACTGGCATCGGTCCGTCCAGTCGCACACTCCGGAGTGGCACTCGAGGGGAGCGACCCACACGAGTAAAGTATCACTGTATCAAGCATCACTGTATCGAGTATCTCTGTAACCACTGTCTCATAATAGCAGGACTGGATCAAGACTATGATCAAAGTGGGAAACTCCGTCCACTAACAAAACCCCGATCTGATGCAATAGTACTCAAAAAGTGGGAAACATCATCCACTAGAACAAATCTGATACCCAATCTGATGCAATAGTCAACATCCGGTCAACCGCCCAAAGTCCGCGGTCACCGCAATAACCCACAACCCACAATTGGGTAAATTAATCAAGATCCGGTCAACCGCCTACTGTCCGCGGTTGCCGCAATAACCCACAATCCACAATTGGGTAAATTAATCAAGATCCGGTCAACCGCCTACTGTCCGCGGTTGCCGCAATAACCCACAATCCAACATCAAGCACACCCTGTCTCTGACCCTAAGGTCCCAGCTACACTATCCCAAACCTCTGCTCGAACCCGAGCAACTTGACTCAAAAGTCTAAATAAAAAGGAGAAAGAAAGCAATCATGGTTTCTCCTAAGTCAAATTCCAATATGTAGTGCAGCAGTAAAAGATGGCCTAACTATATGTCCATACACATATGTCCATACAAGCATGCATTTGTCCTCAAGAAGAATAAAGAAAATAAACCTCATGCCAAAATTATCAATGACCATACCTGTCCATAATTCTCAATCCATAATGGCTCCTCAGAGTAGAACCTGCACATAACTACATAATCCTATCCCAATGCATAAACCATCCTCATAAAAGGTTATGTGCTAACATGGCATGATAATTAATCATATAGGGTATCCTTGCCTTAGATAAGCTTCCACTAATCATCAACATGACTATTTGATTAATACCATTGTCATACTGTGAATAATTCACTTGCAATTTTCATAAAATCCTTATTGTTAAACTTACCGATCCATCCCAGCTATTGTACCATTCACCTGCATGCAATGCTAACATATGAAAATTTAGAGAACCGTCCACCGGTTCCGGGAATAAGGCACCCACCTGAAAAGCTGACTGTCCAAAGCCCAACAGCTGAAAACACCAAATAACTCTAATCCCTTGCTCCAATAAGTTCAGCACACCCGTAACACTCCTGGCACAATACAAAGTCCACTAATTACACTAGGCTCCCAATTATAGAACTTAAAACCACATACAACCTCGAATTCTGAACTGTTAAATTATCACCTGCAGATATTGCCCAGAAAATTCCAATAAAAATATCACAGCAATCCTTGCGTCGATAGCTTCGAAACGGTACCTTGCACGCCCAAATCGGAGTTCGGTAAGTCAAGATAAAAATTCGGCAAGGGGGTACACTCATACAAAAATCTGTATTAAAACTGTACACTGTTCACTGAGAAAACAGTAATTTTCACCTCTGATGAAATCTCAGAAAAATCCAAGAAAAATACGAGCGCGCTCCTTGCGATCTGTAGATGAAAAAGTTGTAGAAGCTCGTTTCCGGCTGACGCTTGTGCGCAAAGATATGGCCAAAACACCTCGATGCTGTCCCACAAAGCCAAACAGAAAAAGGGTCACAGTGTTGCCTCGGGATCCGTGCCAAAAAACTCGCAACGGGAAAGCGCGATCAATACGAAAGATGAAGCCCTACCTCTTAGGAGTCTGTCGGCGCAAGAACCACAGAAAAAGGAGCTCGGGGTAGCCCAGGGGAGCCAAAACACTGTCGCTGCGCCGAAGAAGAACACTAGAAAGCAACATCGCGCCGCACCGTAAAATGGGGAACCTCGGGATTCGTGCCCCCAAAAATCCCAAAACTCTGCAGAAAGATCAAGCACTTAGAGGTGAAAAACTTAGCTTAAGGGAGCTCGGGCAGAGGAGGTGTGGTTTGGGAGAAAAAGCCCCAAAACAGAGGCTCGGGCTGCCTTTAAATAGGCTGAGGAAAACAATTGGGATAATTCCCATTAAGTCCGGATTTTCGGGCGCCCGGAAATTTCCGGGCGCGCACAGTGCGGCCCGGCCCACCACTTTCGGGCGCGCACAGTGCGGCCCGGTCCACCACACAGTCCAGTCCACTACTCCCCCGGGCCCCCACTGCACCCGGTGCACCTGCGCCCGCGAATGGCGACGCGACACGTGGCCCGGCAACCCGTGCACCACGCACGTCGCGCCGTGGACCGCGCACGTCGCGGCTGACCCGGGCCGTACGGCCACCTGCCCCGCCGTACGGCCACCTGCCCCGGTCACCCACTCCACCGGTTGCGTGGACCGGGAGCACAACACCGAACCAATCACCTCACGCCACGTGTCCACCCGGTCTACCGTGCACCCGGGCCCAATTTCAGTGGACCGCGCCTGCTGAACCGGCCAACCGGAGAGCGCCACGTGGCCCGCCCCCGGTGCACGACCTCCGCGGTGGACCGCGCGCCTGCCCGCGCCCTCAGCCGCCTGCCCGCGGCCGCCAAACGCCTGCCCGAGGCTGCGCCGCCGCCCGCCGACGCTGCCCGCCGCCGCCGGCCGCCGCCGGCGATCGCCGGAAATACTGTTCCGGCATGAACAGTACCCGCAAGCTCAAAAACAGTAAGTAATTAGCCCATCTTGACCGTTTTCGCGCGCTGATTCCAAATCCGGCGTCCATTTTGCCAAATTCCAATCCTATAATTTGCCGGAGGCTCCCGGAAAGGTATTTTTAATCCGAATTCCGCGCCGAGCCTAAATTTGATATCCACTCCTCGCGTAAACTGTTCTAAACATCCGATGGGGTCCCCCGATTACCTACGAGATCCATTTTAAGCCCCGAGTCCATCTCTTGTGTCCAAACTGGCGCGCGAACACCGCCGACATGCCACGTAGGCTTCCAGAAGCTGCTGGTCACACTGTAGAAGCCCTGCAAAGATCCGGGTCACCACACCAATCCTACCAATTCTAACAACAATAATTTCGATAGCGATCACAATCCACTACGCTCGTGCTCGCGGCTCTTAGATTTGGTGTAGATTTTGATTTAATTTGCTTTGATTTTGATTAATTTTAGAGAAAAAAAAAAGAGCATATTTTAAAAGATTATTTAGAGTTTTTTTTTGAGTTTTATATTGAAAAAAATAATGACGATCATTATTTCTTTCTTCTTATTAGTTTGTAAATCAATAATATCTTTATATCCTTATATTATTAATTTTTAATATTATTAATCAATTAAATATAATAATAATTATTATTTTATATTTATTTATTTATTTATTTTATAATTTTTTATTATAAAATTTAATCGCTGCATCACGCGGGATCCACAGGAGTATAAACTAAGAATTTCACAAATTAAATTGGGTGTTTGTATACTGTTAGTTTATGTATTAGATCAGAACCTTTTTCCGAATTAGGAGGCCGCTCGTTGTCAGTGGTCTTGTCCGTTTGGTATCTATATATTTTGGATTACTCAATAATTCAATGATAGTTT
>CM055061.1:53056988-53071753 GCA_029204045.2 Tillandsia leiboldiana
GGTGCCGCCCGCAGGCAGCGCACCACGCGCCGCGCGGCCAATACCGCCCGGAGGCGCCCGCCCGCAAGCAGGGCAACCCGTGCGGGCAGGTGCCCGCCGGGGGTGCCACCCGCAGGCAGGCACGCGCCGCGGGGGCGCCACCCGCGAGCAGTGAGTGGGAGTTGGCCGGCGCGGCCGTGCCGCATGGGGCCCCGCACGTGCCAGCGCGCGCCGGTACCCAGCCGTTGCCAGTTCATCGTACTCTTGGGGTTGTGGTTTCGTAACTTACAGAAACATACTGTCAGCCTGACCTGTTTGTTCTTTTTGGGGACTTTCTATGTCCGGTGCCGATTGAGAAGCGTGTTGCGGCTTGCCAGTTGTTCCGGTCCAAGCACATATTTCGAGGTGGGTTAATTTTTGGGCATTTTCGGTGGTATAGTCGGTATGTCATTTTCGTGTAATTTGTGAAAAAAAAAAATAAGGTAAAGTTTTCTTTTTGTAAACTGTCTAACCCCCTTCATGAAATCCCATTTTATTTCAAACTGAGGCGACAAAAGGTCGCGGTGCCTGTATCACACGCTGG
Source organism: Tillandsia leiboldiana (assembly GCA_029204045.2). Lineage (NCBI taxonomy): Eukaryota > Viridiplantae > Streptophyta > Magnoliopsida > Poales > Bromeliaceae > Tillandsia > Tillandsia leiboldiana. Next base: position 53,057,551 of record CM055061.1, read on the forward strand.
TTTCGGCATATATGCTCATATTGCTTACACGCACCCACGACGGTCTGGCCGCCGCACAGGTGTGTATTTTTTTGAAAAGATGGTACGTTGACCCGTTTAACCGACAACTAGTGGATGATGGGACCCCCTCCGGTTGAGGCGACTGCTTCTTGGGTCTAGAGATTAAGCACGCAAGGATGAGCGAAGTAAACTCTGGGGTAGGGATCCCACACGCTTGTAACAGGGATATGGCGATTCATGAGGTGAAGTGGAATGCTCTGGTGTATCAGTTTGTTCATTACGGTTTTTTTTAGCATTATTGTTTTTCATCTACTTTATTTGTCACTGACTACCCACACTGTGACAGGTCCGAGCAGGGGTGGGAACCGGGACGACGGTGAGACAACGTTTAGAGGACCTTAGCCGTTTGAGTTGACGAACGTATTATTTACCTTCGTTATCTTCTTTCTATTGCTTTGGTTAGTAAGCTTGTGTTTGCTTGTTAGTGGAGTAATGTGGATGTGGGTTGAGATCTTACCTAGTGGTGACACTTGTAATTGTGTTTTCTTAGACTTATAATTCGGCGTGTTTCCAAACAGCAAAATGGTTTTAAAAAACGTTTTCAAACTGAGTGTTTGTGGGCACTGCTTTCCCAACCGTGGATTATCCTTTCAGTTTATGATGCCGCTTAAAAGAGATTGCGAAAACGTTTTGTAAGATGAAAAATCGTGTGGACACTGTTTTCAAACCTATGTCTCTTATCCTTTTTAATCCTGTTGTTTTAATTATAGTTAGGTTAAGTGTGATCCTCCTTTTGATTGCTCTATCCTTGCATGGTTAAAGTATAAGTCGTGTTTGAAACGCCGTACATATACAAATGAGACTCCGTCCGTTTGTGGAGTGAATTTGTATATGTGGCGGGTCTGGCGCTACCACTGGTGGCGAGGTTAAATAAAAAAAAAAAAAAAGATACACGTTTTTTCTGCTCAAATTAGAACTCGGGGCGTCGACAGATTATATTGGTATCAGAGAAAAACGACTTAACCACGGTCTCTCAGTTTCCACCATCTCCTCAACGATCCGACCCCAATTGTCACGCCCCGGGGTCGAAACTGCGACCCGGGCTCGCCAACAGATCCGCCACCTATGCCAAACCCGCATAGGCGAAGCGTCCTACCTGCAAAAAGAACTACAGCTAACAGATATCAGAGCTAAAAGATAAAACTGCTGTAGAATAAAATCAACCACTGTACAACTGAAGATAAAACAACAAGGTCCATCTCCCAAAAATGATAATCATACTTTAACCTCGAGTACAAAACTCATAGCTCAACAGGGAGATATCTCAAATAAAACATCAGTGTACAAGCTCTCAATACATCATATCCTCACTACATCAGTCTCTCAAAAGAGGAAATAAATACCAATCTACCGACTATACTGAAGATCTCCTCCAAAGGGGTACCGCTACTCTCCAAAGATGGGTCTGGATCTAGCTCGCTACTCCCTCACCACGCACAGCAACCACAGAACGGCAACACCCGCCAAGACTCTGCAAAACAAAGAGGAGAAAGGACAAAAGGGGGAAAACCCCCAACGGGCGTGAGAACTACGCAATAAGGGAGTTCTCAGTGGGTATCGCCACAAGGCCCGACGATCTGCCCACCAAGACTACTAGAGGCAAAAGATAACCGATGCAGTAAAACTGAAAGAAGAAGCTGGAAACACTCTACAGCTACCATGCCTCTATCCAAATGCTCAAATGGGGAAACTCTGATGAAGATATGCAACACTCGCACACGAGGTGCTCAATCGACCCAATCGAGCTGACTGCCACATCGGGTCCAGTCAAACCTGCGCCCACCTACAACCACCTCCCGCTGACGGGCAGGAATTACGTAGGGCGTCCAAACGGACTAACTCGCTATCGAGTAGTGGCTCATGCAGGCTATAGTCAAATCCATGCCCTCTCTCTCAGAACGGAAAGACTCAAGATGCTCAACCTCTCACACAATGGTCAAAGAACTCACAACGACCACGGGACCACCGTCAAACCCCGAACGGTTCCCAACAATACTAGCACTGGTCTAACACAGCTACTAGACTCCACTCGGTCCCCCAGGCACGAGTGTAACAAAAAGTATCTGCCTGAATAAACCCAATCGATAGACCAGTAATCACTGGTACTGCCTGCTCTGCTGTCGAACTCCAACTCAATCGCGGATACAGACCGCCTCGGACCGGTACGGTCGCATCCCAAGTAAGTAACAGATCGGCATCGAACCGTCCGATCGCACACAAAAGTAAGTAACAGACTGGCATCGGTCCGTCCAGTCGCACACTCCGGAGTGGCACTCGAGGGGAGCGACCCACACGAGTAAAGTATCACTGTATCAAGCATCACTGTATCGAGTATCTCTGTAACCACTGTCTCATAATAGCAGGACTGGATCAAGACTATGATCAAAGTGGGAAACTCCGTCCACTAACAAAACCCCGATCTGATGCAATAGTACTCAAAAAGTGGGAAACACCATCCACTAGAACAAATCTGATACCCAATCTGATGCAATAGTCAACATCCGGTCAACCGCCCAAAGTCCGCGGTCACCGCAATAACCCACAACCCACAATTGGGTAAATTAATCAAGATCCGGTCAACCGCCTACTGTCCGCGGTTGCCGCAATAACCCACAATCCACAATTGGGTAAATTAATCAAGATCCGGTCAACCGCCTACTGTCCGCGGTTGCCGCAATAACCCACAATCCAACATCAAGCACACCCTGTCTCTGACCCTAAGGTCCCAGCTACACTATCCCAAACCTCTGCTCGAACCCGAGCAACATGACTCAAAAGTCTAAATAAAAGGAGAAAGAAAGCAATCATGGTTTCTCCTAAGTCAAATTCCAATATGTAGTGCAGCAGTAAAAGATGGCCTAACTATATGTCCATACACATATGTCCATACAAGCATGCATTTGTCCTCAAGAAGAATAAAGAAAATAAACCTCATGCCAAAATTATCAATGACCATACCTGTCCATAATTCTCAATCCATAATGGCTCCTCAGAGTAGAACCTGCACATAACTACATAATCCTATCCCAATGCATAAACCATCCTCATAAAAGGTTATGTGCTAATATGGCATGATAATTAATCATATAGGGTATCCTTGCCTTAGATAAGCTTCCACTAATCATCAACATGACTATTTGATTAATACCATTGTCATACTGTGAATAATTCACTTGCAATTTCCATAAAATCCTCATTGTTAAACTTACCGATCAATCCCAGCTATTGTACCATTCACCTGCATGCAATGCTAACATATGAAAATTTAGAGAACCGTCCACCGGTTCCGGGAATAAGGCACCCACCTGAAAAGCTGACTGTCCAAAGCCCAACAGCTGAAAACACCAAATAACTCTAATCCCTTGCTCCAATAAGTTCAGCACACCCGTAACACTCCTGGCACAATACAAAGTCCACTAATTACACTAGGCTCCCAAATATAGCACTTAAAACCACATACAACCTCGAATTCTGAACTGTTAAATTATCACCTGCAGATAGTGCCCAGAAAATTCCAATAAAAATATCACAGCAATCCTTGCGTCGATAGCTTCGAAACGGTACCTTGCACGCCCAAATCGGAGTTCGGTAAGTCAAGATAAAAATTCGGCAAGGGGGTACACTCATACAAAAATCTGTATTAAAACTGTACACTGTTCACTGAGAAAACAGTAATTTTCACCTCTGATGAAATCTCAGAAAAATCCAAGAAAAATACGAGCGCGTTCCTTGCGATCTGTAGATGAAAAAGTTGTATAAGCTCGTTTCCGGCTGACGCTTGTGCGCAAAGATATGGCCAAAACACCTCGATGCTGTCCCACAAAGCCAAACAGAAAAAGGGTCACAGTGTTGCCTCGGGATCCGTGCCAAAAACTCGCAACGGGAAAGCGCGATCAATACGAAAGATGAAGCCCTACCTCTTAGGAGTCTGTCGGCGCAAGAATCACAGAAAAAGGAGCTCGGGGTAGCCCAGGGGAGCCAAAACACTGTCGCTGCGCCGAAGAAGAACACTAGAAAGCAACATCGCGCCGCACCGTAAAATGGGGAACCTCGGGATTCGTGCCCCCAAAAATCCCAAAACTTGCAGGAAGATCAAGACTTAGAGTGAAAAACTTAGCTTAAGGAGCTCGGGCAGAGGAGGTGTGGTTGGGAGAAAAAAGCCCAAAAAGAGGCTCGGGCTGCCTTTAAATAGGCTGAGGAAAACAATTGGGATAATTCCCATTGTGTCCGGATTTTCGGGCGCCCGGAAATTTCGGGCGCGCACAGTGCGGCCCGGCCCACCACTTTCGGGCGCGCACAGTGCGGCCCGGTCCACCACACAGTCCAGTCCACTACTCCCCCGGGCCCCCACTGCACCCGGTGCACCTGCGCCCGCGAATGGCGACGCGACACGTGGCCCGGCAACCCGTGCACCACGCACGTCGCGCCGTGGACCGCGCACGTCGCGGCTGACCCGGCCGTACGGCCACCTGCCCCGCCGTACGGCCACCTGCCCCGGTCACCCACTCCACCGGTTGCGTGGACCGGGAGCACAACACCGAACCAATCACCTCACGCCACGTGTCCACCCGGTCTACCGTGCACCCGGGCCCAATTTCAGTGGACCGCGCCTGCTGAACCGGCCAACCGGAGAGCGCCACGTGGCCCGCCCCCGGTGCACGACCTCCGCGGTGGACCGCGCGCCTGCCCGCGCGCTCAGCCGCCTGCCCGCGCCCTCAGCCGCCTGCCCGCGGCCGCCAAACGCCTGCCCGAGGCTGCGCCGCCGCCCGCCGACGCTGCCCGCCGCCGCCGCCGCCGCCGGCGATCGCCGGAATACTGTTCCGGCATGAACAGTACCCGCAAGCTCAAAAACAGTAAGTAATTAGCCCATCTTGACCGTTTTCGCGCGCTGATTCCAAATCCGGCGTCCATTTTGCCAAATTCCAATCCTATAATTTGCCGGAGGCTCCCGGAAAGGTATTTTTAATCCGAATTCCGCGCCGAGCCTAAATTTGATATCCACTCCTCGCGTAAACTGTTCTAAACATCCGATGGGGTCCCCCGATTACCTACGAGATCCATTTTAAGCCCCGAGTCCATCTCTTGTGTCCAAACTGGCGCGCGAACACCGCCGACATGCCACGTAGGCTTCCAGAAGCTGCTGGTCACACTGTAGAAGCCCTGCAAAGATCCGGGTCACCACATCCTCCCCACTAGAAGAAAGTTTCGTCCTCGAAACTAAGGCAACTCCCAAGGAGTCCCAGAAACCAGGGGTCAATACTCAACACCGCCGTCTCCAGCTCCCAAGTCACCTATCACTCCCCGTGATTACTCCTCAGCAACAACAACAGCAACAACCAGTACGGCATAGCCCGATTGCGCAATTCCCTCACCTCACGAGTCGGAATTCGCAACGGCGTCCCTCGTACTCCAAACTCTCACAGACCCCAAAAGGAACGAGTCAAACACGGGCGAGGGGTCCAAAAACATGACACTCCAGAGCTGAGACGCAGAAAAACCTCAAAAACTCCAACAAAAGGCGGGGGGAAAAGGAACAAACAGCCTGAGTAACACGCTCTAAAATCACTCCCAAGAGCCAGCTCAACCAAAGCGACCCGAATCACATCCACACAAACACCTGCACAGAAAAGGGGCCCAAACAAGCAGGGGTTCACACTCGGTCGCCCTCAACACTTACCACCTAAGTGGATTGCTCAGCCGCAGCCTCTCATCAAAAGGGATCCTCAGGGACTCAACTCAAACCCTGCACACAAGGATGGCCCCACACAGTGCCAGCTATGGAACCGTCAAACTCGACTCCAAATAGCTCTTCTGCTCCAGGCATCCGCCACCACAGTGGCTCTGTCGGGGTGATACTGGATGCTCACAAAATCCAATGGTGGCTCTACAGCCACTACGGGAGGTATCACTATAACTCACAAATCCATCTCCCACCACTGACTAGGTTAGAATCGGCGCTGGTACCAATCTCATCACCCGGTCATCAAGCTCTGCTGGCACTATCCGGTCCAAAAACTCCTCACCCCAACAATGACCGTCGATCTCGGCCAGTCTTAAATAGCATCCACTTTGGCCGAATTTCCACCGCCGCCCCTTCGGCTAGAAGAAGTAATCTAGGAAGATATGCTCTCGAAGCTAAAACTTGCACCACAACGACATGGCAAAAAGCTTCTTCCCCACAGATCTTGTCACACCATATACAAATGCTGCACAAGCTCTAAACACTCAGGGAGGGGGTAAAACCAAAATATTCCTGGAGGATGCCGCTATCAAACCGTTCAAGGCCAACTGAAACACAGAATTCCTCAATCTAGAGGCAACAGGGCATTAGTCAATCCATTGGCTTCACTGTACTCGTAATGCCCCTACTGTGTCCTGAACACCATCTAGACAATGCCCTCAGCTGAAATTCCAAATTGGCGCAGCATCAAACAATAACTGCCGGAATATAGCTCCTTCAAAAGGTTCTAAATAATACCTGGACCTGCCTGGACTCCAATCCCAAAGGGCTCTCACCGTCGTGTATCAACGACGTGGCACTAGGTCAAACAGACCCTCTATCCAACAGATCCCTGCACCGGTGCGATCAACTCTCCCAGCTCTTACCGATAATCCAAGTGGTGCTACTGAGGTTGGCGCGGTTTCCAGAACCACGTCAACCGCAATCAAACTCTCCCTAACAGGCGGCATAATCATCAACTCGAGTGGACTCACACCCGGGATTTCGCAGCAATAGAAATATCCTTTGGTCCCGGCGCCACCATAAGCTCCTCTCACACAGTCGCTAAACCCTGTGTGCTCGAACAATCTCCCCATAACAAGCCTCCTTTGTCTGCCTCGCAAAAGTCACAATCAGCACCCTCTCTGCACTTAACCATCCAGTGGTGCCGTGCCAACCAATCCCAAGCACTGGGTCAAAACATCGAACTGCCACCCATATCAAGAGGTTTGCTGGTATAACTCATGGTCTCAACGACACTGAACAAAACCCACAAGCCTCCTTCACATGCATAACACCGATGGTATTCTGTACCTCTAGTGCACGTGGTAATAACTCTGCCTTTAGTCCATGCCGGAAAGCGAGGTGCACTAACTCCGACTGCTGTGATGAAATCACACCTGCAACAACCCGATCCACTGCCGTGGCGCCCTCCAACCAGGCGGCACAAACTCATCCACACGATGCAAGCGGTTGTCGCTTAGTCCATCAGAAAATATCCCATCAATCACAAGGGAGCACGACCTCTGTCTCTGCTCACGCTGAGGCAACAGATACGATCCTCCGCAGACAACAAAACCACGCTACCGTTGCGCTACTCTGATATAGACACTGATACTGCCATCGGGGTCCACCCCCCCCAACATCTCAGAAATCCATCATTGCAACCGTCATAAGACCAAACACCATTAATCCATGCAATTCCCTATACACTTATCCTTTCTAAGCTCACCCCTCAATCCCATATGATACAATCAAAATATGCAAGTTATAAATCACAAAGGGTAGAATTCCCTTGGGTAAGCTTTGCATTAACCATCCACAAGGATATCCACCACCCAGGAAAGCAAAACGAAAATGCCTCTGCCTGCCGATCTGTCCTCCATCACCTAGCGCCAAAGCGCCTCCTCCAGAACTCGCCTCTAGCGGCAGATCCCATCCAAGTAACTGTAGTGTCCAGCTCCAAACACAATGCCTACTCCGGCGAGGCATCCACAGTCCAAACCCGAACATGAGGGACCGAAAAAGAAACTAAAGAGTATCCTGGATGCAATCCACTCCCAATCTCACTTATCCTATGTGCCTCGTCCCTCGAAACCTGGAGCACCAGTTCAACACTGCATAAACTCTCTAGCAACAGGGAGGCTCTCAATTGAATCACTCCATCACCCCCAACCACGACTTTGCCTCCAAAGGCTCCAAGCTCAATCTTACGAGTCGGGGTGGTTCATCTGCCAAATCTGGCTCACTAAATTAAACATGCCCCACAGCTCCTCTGCTGTCAACCATCCACCCTACCTCAGTGCCTTGGCACTAAACATTGGCACAGAGGGGGCCACTCGCTCTATTGGCACTACAAAAATCCCTGCCGCTGAGGGTACTACATCCTGGTGGTCTCAGAAGAAAAGTACAGTCGGGCTGCCCACTGCTCTGACAACTGCGTCACCAAACTAGCTGCTCACACTGCCGCTGATATGTCTCTGACAATCCTGTCATCTGGGTTCGGAGTTCTCTGACCTCAATCCGGGTATCCGGCCCAAAACCAACCTCTCAAGCTCAACTGCCATGACAGGATGCACAAAGGTCCCAAACCCAGCGTCGGGGAGACACCGCTCGCCACGACGAAACCACAAATCAGCACACAACAACGCTCGACCCAATCCAGCGAAAGTCTAGAGCATGTCACCCATTCCATAGCGTTATGTTGTCTGTCAGCCAACATAACTACTTAGGAGAATAAACATGCCAAACACTCATCCCGTCCCTCGGGAGAGGTGCAAAACTCAATCAGGACTCTCGCTACAAATCACGACTCTCACGAAGTCATCCTAGGGTCCAACCACAAGCCTAGGGTTTCTAAGTCCACCATGACCTACAACCTAGGCTCTGATACCACCTAATCTGTCACGCCCCGGGTCGAAACTGCGACCCGGGCTCGCCAACAGATCCGCCACCTATGCCAAACCCGCATAGGCGAAGCGTCCTACCTGCAAAAAGAACTACAGCTAACAGATATCAAGCTAAAAGATAAAACTGCTGTAGAATAAAATCAACCACTGTACAACTGAAGATAAAACAACAAGGTCCATCTCCCAAAAAAGATAATCATACGTTAACCTCGAGTACAAAACTCATAGCTCAACAGGGAGATATCTCAAATAAAACATCAGTGTACAAGCTCTCAATACATCATATCCTCACTACACCAGTCTCTCAAAAGAGGAATAAATACCAATCTACCGACTATACTGAAGATCTCCTCCAAAGGGGTACCGCTACTCTCCAAAGATGGGTCTGGATCTAGCTCGCTACTCCCTCACCACGCACAGCAACCACAGAACGGCAACACCCGCCAAGACTCTGCAAAACAAAGAGGAGAAAGGACAAAAGGGGGAAAACCCCCAACGGCGTGAGAACTACGCAATAAGGGAGTTCTCAGTGGGTATCGCCACAAGGCCCGACGATCTGCCTACCAAGACTACTAGAGGCAAAAGATAACCGATGCAGTAAAACTGAAAGAAGAAGCTGAAAACACTCTACAGCTACCATGCCCCTATCCAAATGCTCAAATGGGGAAACTCTGATGAAGATGTGCAACACTCGCACACGAGGTGCTCAATCGACCCCATCGAGCTGACTGCCACATCGGGTCCAGTCAAACCTGCGCCCGCCTACAACCACCTCCCGCTGACGGGCAGGAATTACGTAGGGCGTCCAAACGGACTAACTCGCTATCGAGTAGTGGCTCATGCAGGCTATAGTCAAATCCATGCCCTCTCTCTCTCAGAGCGGAAAGACTCAAGATGCTCAACCTCTCACACAATGGTCAAAGAACTCACAACGACCACGGGACCACCGTCAAACCCCGAACGGTTTCCCAACAATACTAGCACTGGTCTAACACAGCTACTAGACTCCACTCGGTCCCCCAGGCACGAGTGTAACAAAAAGTATCTGCCTGAATAAACCCAATCGATAGACCAGTAATCACTGGTACTGCCTGCTCTGCTGTCGAACTCCAGATCTCAATCGCGGGATACAGACCGACTTCGGACCGGTACGGTCGCAATCCCAAAGTAAGTAACAGATCGACATCGAACCGTCCGATCGCACACAAAAGTAAGTAACAGACTGGCATCGGTCCGTCCAGTCGCACACTCCGGAGTGGCACTCGAGGGGAGCGACCCACACGAGTAAAGTATCACTGTATCAAGCATCACTGTATCGAGTATCTCTGTAACCACTGTCTCATAATAGCAGGACTGGATCAAGACTATGATCAAAGTGGGAAACTCCGTCCACTAACAAAACCCCGATCTGATGCAATAGTACTCAAAAAGTGGGAAACATCATCCACTAGAACAAATCTGATACCCAATCTGATGCAATAGTCAACATCCGGTCAACCGCCCAAAGTCCGCGGTCACCGCAATAACCCACAACCCACAATTGGGTAAATTAATCAAGATCCGGTCAACCGCCTACTGTCCGCGGTTGCCGCAATAACCCACAATCCACAATTGGGTAAATTAATCAAGATCCGGTCAACCGCCTACTGTCCGCGGTTGCCGCAATAACCCACAATCCAACATCAAGCACACCCTGTCTCTGACCCTAAGGTCCCAGCTACACTATCCCAAACCTCTGCTCGAACCCGAGCAACATGACTCAAAAGTCTAAATAAAAAGGAGAAAGAAAGCAATCATGGTTTCTCCTAAGTCAAATTTCAATATGTAGTGCAGCAGTAAAAGATGGCCTAACTATATGTCCATACACATATGTCCATACAAGCATGCATTTGTCCTCAAGAAGAATAAAGAAAATAAACCTCATGCCAAAATTATCAATGACCATACCTGTCCATAATTCTCAATCCATAATGGCTCCTCAGAGTAGAACCTGCACATAACTACATAATCCTATCCCAATGCATAAACCATCCTCATAAAAGGTTATGTGCTAACATGGCATGATAATTAATCATATAGGGTATCCTTGCCTTAGATAAGCTTCCACTAATCATCAACATGACTATTTGATTAATACCATTGTCATACTGTGAATAATTCACTTGCAATTTCCATAAAATCCTTATTGTTAAACTTACCGATCCATCCCAGCTATTGTACCATTCACCTGCATGCAATGCTAACATATGAAAATTTAGAGAACCGTCCACCGGTTCCGGGAATAAGGCACCCACCTGAAAAGCTGACTGTCCAAAGCCCAACAGCTGAAAACACCAAATAACTCTAATCCCTTGCTCCAATAAGTTCAGCACACCCGTAACACTCCTGGCACAATACAAAGTCCACTAATTACACTAGGCTCCCAATTATAGCACTTAAAACCACATACAACCTCGAATTCTGAACTGTTAAATTATCACCTGCAGATAGTGCCCAGAAAATTCCAATAAAAATATCACAGCAATCCTTGCGTCGATAGCTTCGAAACGGTACCTTGCACGCCCAAATCGGAGTTCGGTAAGTCAAGATAAAAATTCGGCAAGGGGGTACACTCATACAAAAATCTGTATTAAAACTGTACACTGTTCACTGAGAAAACAGTAATTTTCACCTCTGATGAAATCTCAGAAAAATCCAAGAAAAATACGAGCGCGCTCCTTGCGATCTGTAGATGAAAAAGTTGTATAAGCTCGTTTCCGGCTGACTCTTGTGCGCAAAGATATGGCCAAAACACCTCGATGCTGTCCCACAAAGCCAAACAGAAAAAGGGTCACAGTGTTGCCTCGGGATCCGTGCCAAAAACTCGCAACGGGAAAGCGCGATCAATACGAAAGATGAAGCCCTACCTCTTAGGAGTCTGTCGGCGCAAGAACCACAGAAAAAGGAGCTCGGGGTAGCCCAGGGGAGCCAAAACACTGTCGCTGCGCCGAAGAAGAACACTAGAAAGCAACATCGCGCCGCACCGTAAAATGGGGAACCTCGGGATTCGTGCCCCCAAAAATCTCCAAAACTCTGCAGAAAGATCAAGCACTTAGAGGTGAAAAACTTAGCTTAAGGGAGCTCGGGCAGAGGAGGTGTGGTTTGGGAGAAAAAGCCCCAAAACAGAGGCTCGGGCTGCCTTTAAATAGGCTGAGGAAAACAATTGGGATAATTCCCATTAAGTCCGGATTTTCGGGCGCCCGGAAATTTCCGGGCGCGCACAGTGCGGCCGGCCCACCACTTTCGGGCGCGCACAGTGCGGCCCGGTCCACCACACAGTCCAGTCCACTACTCCCCCGGCCCCCACTGCACCCGGTGCACCTGCGCCCGCGAATGGCGACGCGACACGTGGCCCGGCAACCCGTGCACCACGCACGTCGCGCCGTGGACCGCGCACGTCGCGGCTGACCCTGGCCGTACGGCCACCTGCCCCGCCGTACGGCCACCTGCCCCGGTCACCCACTCCACCGGTTGCGTGGACCGGGAGCACAACACCGAACCAATCACCTCACGCCACGTGTCCACCCGGTCTACCGTGCACCCGGGCCCAATTTCAGTGGACCGCGCCTGCTGAACCGGCCAACCGGAGAGCGCCACGTGGCCCGCCCCCGGTGCACGACCTCCGCGGTGGACCGCGCGCCTGCCCGCGCCCTCAGCCGCCTGCCCGCGGCCGCCAAACGCCTGCCCGAGGCTGCGCCGCCGCCCGCCGACGCTGCCCGCCGCCGCCGGCCGCCGCCGGCGATCGCCGGAAATACTGTTCCGGCATGAACAGTACCCGCAAGCTCAAAAACAGTAAGTAATTAGCCCATCTTGACCGTTTTCGCGCGCTGATTCCAAATCCGGCGTCCATTTTGCCAAATTCCAATCCTATAATTTGCCGGAGGCTCCCGGAAAGGTATTTTAATCCGAATTCCGCGCCGAGCCTAAATTTGATATCCACTCCTCGCGTAAACTGTTCTAAACATCCGATGGGGTCCCCCGATTACCTACGAGATCCATTTTAAGCCCCGAGTCCATCTCTTGTGTCCAAACTGGCGCGCGAACACCGCCGACATGCCACGTAGGCTTCCAGAAGCTGCTGGTCACACTGTAGAAGCCCTGCAAAGATCCGGGTCACCACACCAATCCTACCAATTCTAACAACAATAATTTCGATAGCGATCACAATCCACTACGCTCGTGCTCGCGGCTCTTAGATTTGGTGTAGATTTTGATTTAATTTGCTTTGATTTTGATTAATTTTAGAGAAAAAAAAAAGAGCATATTTTAAAAGATTATTTAGAGTTTTTTTTTGAGTTTTATATTGAAAAAAATAATGACGATCATTATTTCTTTCTTCTTATTAGTTTGTAAATCAATAATATCTTTATATCCTTATATTATTAATTTTTAATATTATTAATCAATTAAATATAATAATAATTATTATTTTATATTTATTTATTTATTTATTTTATAATTTTTTATTATAAAATTTAATCGCTGCATCACGCGGGATCCACAGGAGTATAAACTAAGAATTTCACAAATTAAATTGGGTGTTTGTATACTGTTAGTTTTATGTATTAGATCAGAACCTTTTTTCCGAATTAGGAGGCCGCTCGTTGTCAGTGGTCTTGTCCGTTTGGTATCTATATATTTTGGATTACTCAATAATTCAATGATAGTTTGATGAGTCATATGATACATCCAACATCCGAATCGTAGAGATTTATTTTAATCCACAAGTTGTTCTTGTTGATATTCATACGACAGTGAATTTGAAAGAGACTTATTAAATTTGAATTAGGATTTCTTCTATTTTGTTATGGATTTGTTTATGTTCATGCTATTGTTGTTTTTGTGGTCGTTGTTTTTTTGTTTTTTTTTTTTTTTAGAGAGAGAGATAATAGTAATATGTCACCCATCTCGTTCGTTTTTTCTTTTAAATAATTTTTTTTAGTTAAAAATGTAAATTAATTAGGCTTTCGGCCTAAGAATTTGAATACCAATAAATAACATTGATCTATATATAGAATTGAACTTTCATGCTTTTAAAATATTAAATTATTAGTGTTTATAGATTTTTGACCCTTAGATGAAAAAATATGTGGTTAGAATAATAGTGGGTGTTTTGGATTAAATGAATGATTGGTAGAATAGAATGATATGAGAGATGAAATTAGTCAAAGGGACCCACTGGAGAGTCCGGTTGCTTAGTGCTTGTACCAGTAGAAAACTTATAAGCACCAATTGCTTGGTACTTGTACAAGCATAGTAGCCAGACTATATATATATAAAGAGAGAGAGAGAGAGAGAGAGAGAGATAGAGAGAGAGAGAGAGTCCGGTTGCTATGTTATCGATAACACCAAGCACTTGGTGGTGCTATCAAATTTTTCGTCGTTAGAATCTACTCTTTTGATTGTTTCATCTCTTATATCATACTATTTTTTAACCACCCACTAAATTCCTAGGGGCTCATTATTATTTGGAAAA